>CM053030.1:25308267-25342675 GCA_028564925.1 Lithobates sylvaticus | reverse complement strand
TAAACAAGTGTGATTTAACTGTACTTCTGTCTCTGCCTTATTTAATGGTTTCTGACAGTACTAGGTACATGAACTGGCACAGAGCGGCTGCCCTGCCACAGTATATCTCCGGTGGACGGTCGCTAACCAGTTAACAATTAGCTTGACTTACATACTCGCACAGCAGCACCTCAATCTGATTTGTTTCAGTTTGGAAAAAAAAGCTTTTTTCAAGGAAGATTTAGCCCCGACACATACTTTTTCATCAAATGGTAATTGACTTGCTTTGACTGGCAGATAGAAATTGGTCAGTAATTCGCTTTCCAAGCTCTTGCTAATGCAAAGCTGTCCAGCCGTTGCTCAGTTTTTAATCAATCTCTCATTAAGAAACCATAGATGATATAGCAGTGTAAAACTGTCCAGCAGCAGAACATTTTTAATACGGGGGATGGGTTGAAATGTACTAGAAAAAAAAACAGCAGAGGTAGGTGGTTTACTATAAAAATTAGGAGAGTCCACAGAAGACGCAGCAGTGTAAAATTGTCCAGCAGGACTAGTTTAACCACTTAAAGACGGGAAGGATTTGGCCCCTTAATGACCAGGCCATTTTTTGCGATATGGCACTGCATCGCTTTAACTGACAATTGCGCGGTCATGCGACACTGTACACAAACAAAGTTTCTGTCCTTTTTTTCCCACAAATAGAGCTTTATTTTGGTGGTATTTGATGACCTCTGCGGTTTTTAATTTTTGCGCTATAAACAAAAAAGAGCGACAATTTTGAAAAAAAATACAATATTTTTAACTTTTTGCTATAATAAATATCTAAAAAAAAAAAAATTGTCTTCATCAGTTTGGGCCAATATGTATACTTCTACATATTTTTTACTCTTTGCTATAATAAATATCTAAAAAAAAAATTGTCTTCATCAGTTTAGGCCAATATGTATTCTACATATTTTTGGTAAAAAAAATCACAATAAGCATATATTGATAGATTTATGCAAAAGTTATAGCGTCTACAAAATAGGGTATATATTTATGGCATTTTTATTATTTATTTATTTTTTACTAGTAATGGCAGCGATCTGCGATTTTTAGTGGGACTGCGACATTGCGGTGGACAGATCGTACACTTTTGACACATTTTTGGGACCAGTGGCATTATTACAATGATCAGAGCTAAAAAGTAGCCACTGATTACTGTATAAATGTCAATGGCAGGGAAGGGGTTAACGCTAGGGGGTGATCAAGGGGTTAAGTGTGTCCTAGGGAGGTGTTTCTAACTGTGGGGGGAGTGGACTGACTAGAGGTGGAGAGATATTGCTGTTCCTGATCACTAGGAACAGCAGATCTTTCTCTACTCCCCTTTTCAGAACTGGGATCTGTCTGTTTACCCCCTCTCTGAGGAGGGATCGCGGGTGGCCGGCGGACATCACGTCTGCAAGCCACACACATCAGCTCTGGCGTTGTGCCACGTGCGCCCCCTATAGCTTCTTAAAGCGTCCGACATACAATGACGGCGATTCGCGCATATGTGCCATCCTGCCACAGAACAAATGCGGCAGCTGGTCAGCAAGTTGTTAAATAGCAGGGTTAAGCCCACATCTAATGTAAACATAGAACAGAGGCTAGGTTTTTACTACAATAAATAACATACTGCACAGGATACAGCAGTGCACAATTACCAAGGAGCAGCAAGACAGTTTTAAACAGAGGTAATGAACCAAACTGGTGTATTCCTAACTTTTATTTTATCTATGGGGATAGGGGGCATGGTGAATGTGAGTGATGCAGTGGTAGGTGTGTTAGGTGCACACTTACATAGTTAGTCTGGTTGAAAAAAGAAAAGTCCATCTAGTTCAACCAATAGAAGGAAAACAAAAATCATACAATCCCATATACACAATCCTATATTCACAATTGATCCAGAGGAAGGCTAAAAAAAAAAACAGAAAAGTATGATCCAATTTGCTCTAGCATCCCCCAAAAGACAATCAGATATCCCCTGGATCAACTTTACCTATAGATGTTCTCTGCACTTTCTCCAGTTCCCCGATATCCTTTTTGAGAACTGGTGCCCAAAACTGAACTGCATATTCCAGATGATGTCTTACTAATGATTTGTACAGGGGGGCAAAATGATATCTCTCTCTCTGGAGTCCATACCTCTCCTAATACAAGAAAGGACTTTGCTCGCTTTGAAAACCGCAGCTTGGCGTTGCATGTTATTATTGAGCTTATGATCTACCAGAACACCCAGATCCTTCTCCACTACGGATCCCCCCAGTTGTACTCCCCCTAGTATGTATGATGCATATTCTTAACCCTCAAGTGCATAACTTTACATTTATCAACATTAAACCTAATTTGCTACATAGTTGTCCGATTAAACAGTCCTTTCAAACATTGCAGCACAAACAAAAGGCAGCTAAAACACCAGATGGACTGTAACAAATGAATGCTCTGCTTTAAGCATCCCAAACTTAAAAAAAAAAAAAGGCCTTATCAATATAAAATAATATAAAAAACTTCAAAATACTACTCTTGAAGTAAAAACTTGCATTTTTTTAAGGGGAAGGCTTGCACTAAAAAAAAGCCCTCATACATGTGTATTAACCACTTCAGCCCTGGAAGGATTTGCCCCCTTAATGACCATAAAGACATGAATGAGTGAGTTTGGGGTGGAGGAACTTGTCTGGCCTGCACAGAGTCCTGATTTTAATCGATAGAACACCTTTGGAATAAATTATGCTCTGTACACACGATAGAATTTTCCGACAACAAAACCGTGGATTTTTTTCCTAAGGATGTTGGCTCAAACTACAAATGACACTGGCAAGCTGCAAATGACACTGGGCAAGCTACAAATGATACTGGGCAAGGCTGCAAATGACGCTGGGCAAGCTGCAAATGACACTGGGCAAGGCTGCAAATGACACTGGGCAAGGCTGCAAATGATGCTGGGCAAGGCTGCAAATGACGCTGGGCAAGGCTGCAAATGACGCTGGGCAAGCTGCAAATGACGCTGGGCAAGGCTGCAAATGACGCTGGGCAAGGCTGCAAAAGACGCTGGGTAAGGCTGCAAATGACACTGGGCAAGGCTGCAAATGACGCTGGGCAAGGCTGCAAATGAAGCTGGGCAAGGCTGCAAATGACGCTGGGCAAGGCTGCAAATGACGCTGGGCAAGGCTGCAAAAGACGCTGGGCAAGGCTGCAAATGACACTGGGCAAGCTACAAATGATACTGGGCAAGGCTGCAAATGACGCTGGGCAAGCTGCAAATGACACTGGGCAAGGCTGCAAATGACACTGGGCAAGGCTGCAAATGATGCTGGGCAAGGCTGCAAATGACGCTGGGCAAGCTGCAAATGACGCTGGGCAAGGCTGCAAATGACGCTGGGCAAGGCTGCAAAAGACGCTGGGTAAGGCTGCAAATGACACTGGGCAAGCTGCAAATGACAAAGGGGGGAAGGGAAATGAGGGCAGACGGTCCCACGAATGCTCACAATGGACAAAGAAAGCAACAAAAAATGCGAATGAAAGATATGTGAACTTTATTGATACAAATCACGCACTCATCAAGGAGTAAAGGAGGAATATCCCACAGCTGAATAACAAAATTCAGACTGTGGGTTCCTGTCCCAAACAAGCTGGACAAAAACAAGAAACAAAAACAACGTGGTATGTTTAAAAACAATGTTGAACACTGCTTAAACACCGGTACTGTTTAAACATACCACGTTGTTTTTGTCCAGCTTGTTACAGTTTTAATAATAAGCTTATCTCATGCATGTTTTATGCGGTAATGTTTTGGGACAGGAACCCACAGTCTGCATTTTGTTATTCAGCTGGGGGACATTCCTCCTTTACTCCTTGATGAGTGCGTGATTTGTATCAATAAAGTTCACATATCTTTCATTCACATTTTCTGTTGCTTTCTTTGTCCATTGTGAGCATTCGTGGGACCGTCTGGCCTCATTTCCCTTCCCCCTTTTTCAGATTTAATAATTTTTGCTCCAGGACAGAAAGCCCACCATATTTAAGGAAATATTCCTTATATCATCAATATTTAATAATTTTTTGATAGACTTTATGAGTGGTTTCACATGCATCTCTTCTTTTTGTAGGCTGCAAATGACGCTTAAATGTACGTTTTTTTTTTCCCTAAACTTCTCTCCTAAAACTTTTTTTCCTTAAAATTCCCTCCTAAACTTGGGGTGCGTGTTATACGCCTGTGCGTGTTATACGCCGATAAATACGGTACTTAACGCAGTTACTTTAGAGGGTAAAGAGTAATCTAACTGATTACTCTTCCCCTCATGGTAACGCAGTTCCCATTACTTGGGCTGCGTTACCGCAATTACATCTACCGCGCGGTAGGCCGGCCGTGGCCGTGCTGCCTGGCCGTTCGTTCCGCCGCGGGAAGGGGGGCTTTCGCCCGCTGAGCTGAGAAGAGGCTGAGATTCAGAGAGACTGTCTGGACTGCCCCATCATGCCCCGCCTATCCAGAGAGAGAGAATGTAGGGAGGCGGGCGGGCACTGAAAAATTAAGTCAGCTGACCAGCCAACACCAATCGAGTGAAGGGGAGGGTCTCTCTCTCTCCCCATGGGGAAAGGCATCCCTGAAGGCATTCAAGTAAGTGACTTTCTGATGATTCGAATTGCAGTGCAATCGATCCATCCCAAGTCCTTCACCACCTCTGCTTCTTACTGATCCCATCCCTACCCACCCACCATCACTTCTACAACAGAGGTGATGGGGGGATTGGGTAGGGATGAGATCAGTGGTGGTGTGGGATGGGATCAGTAAGAGGCAGAGGTGGTGGTGGGAGAGGATGGCACCACCACCGCTGCCCCCCCCCAAGTACCACCATAGCTGCCACCCCCCAAGTATCACCGCTGCCACCCCCCCAAGTACTGTACACCACAACCACTGCAACCCCCCAAGTACCACCGCTGACACCCCTCAAGTACCATCGCTGACGCCCCTCAAGTACCACCGCTGGCACCCCTCAAGTACCACCACTGCCACCCCTCAATTACCACCGCTGCCAACCCTCAAGTACCATCGCTGCCACCCCCTCAAGTACCACCGCTGCCACCCCTGTCACAGTTACTTTGCTGAGTAACTAATTACTTTTCCAATGTAGTAGCCGAGTTGATAACGCAATTACTTTTTGGGAGAAGTAATTTGTAACTTAACCACTTTCAGACCCGACCAATTTGCAGCCAAAGGACCAGGCCCCTTTTTGTGATTCGGCACTGTGTCGCTTTAACTGACAATTGCGCGGTCGTGCGACGTGGCTCTGAAACAAAATTGGCGTCCTTTTTTTCCCACAAATAAAGCTTTCTTTTGGTGGTATTTGATCGCCCCTGCGTTTTTTATATTTTTTGCGCTATAAACAAAAATAGAGCGACAATTTTGAAAAACATGCATTATTTTTTACTTTTTGCTATAATAAATATCCCCCAAAAATATATAAAAATATTTTTTTTTTCTCAGTTTAGGCCGATACGTATTCTTCTACATATTTTTGGTAAAAAAAAAATCGCAATAAGCGATTATTGATCGGTTTGTGCAGAAGTTATAGCGTTTACAAAATAGGGGATAGTTTTATAGCATTTTTATTAATCATTTTTTTTATTAGTAATGGTGGCGATCTGCGATTTTTTTTTGTGACTGCGACATTATGGCGGACACATCGGACATTTTTGACACATTTTTGGGACCATTGTCATTTATACAGCAATCAATGCTATTTAAATGCATTAATTCCTGTATAAATGACACTGGCAGTGAAGGGGTTAACCACAAGGGGGCAGTGTAAGGGTTAAGTATGCCTAGGGGTGTGTTTTTTACTGTGGGGGGGGGGGGCGTGGCTGTCAGCTAGTAAATGCTGATCTCTGCTCCAATCACAGGGAGCAGAGATCGGCGTCACTAGTTGCTAGGCAGAACGGGGAGATGCTGTTTATCTCGGCATCTCCCCGTTCAGCCGTCCTGTGAGACGATCGCGGGGGTCCCTGCGGCGATCGAGTCCGCGGGGACCGCGACCGGACTCACGGGGGTCCCGACCGGTGCGGGAGCGCACCGCTCCCGGCACGCTTCCGATGGCACGGACAGGCACAAAGGAGGGATTTATATATACGCCCTCCTGCCTGTCCGTGCCATTCTGTCGATGTATATCGTCGTGCGCCGGTCGGCAAGTGGTTAACTAATTACTTTTTTAAAGTAAGATGACCAACACTGGTCACTAGCAGAATCACCAAATGATGATCAGGAAAAAAATTCTGAAAACTAATAGTAATGCAGCCAACACAAGTAAGGACTGTGAAGCTGCAATATATTACATTTTTGTTCTTGGGTTTGAATACGCTTTAACAAATATATTGCACTAAAAATGTGAGCTGTAAGACCTGCAATTTTTCAACCTCTGTGATAATGAAGCAGTAACCTGGAAATTTCCAATAGCCTGCCATTTTGAAACCAGAAAATGTTTTTAATTTGATGCATGCCAAAAGGAATATTTTTTTTTTCTTTTTTTCGAACAATGGCGTAGTGTGAACACAGTCTATTCAGTGTATAACATTACAATAAATGTTTTGCAAACAAGCTGTCTGCTTTTTGCAATGCAAAAAAAAGAAAGAAGAAGCTTGGATTTTTTTATTTGTCTTGAATTATACATGAGAAAATTTCCGTTGAAATCCATACTCATGACAAGATGCATTTCAAAGTGTTTTATTCTATGATAGCCTGAAAAATAGACTGATAGTTCCTTGCGCTCTCTAAGCTGCGCTGTGAGCGATGTGTCGGCTACAGTTGGGCATGGAAATAAAGGATGAGGAGGAAGAATCTTGTTAGCTAGGATGACACGGTTAAAAGGATTGTAACTAATTTTGGAATTGACTGCCTAGCTGGAGACCAGCGCATTACTGGAAACAGACCCTGGGCTGGAAAACAAAGCGCTGTGTGAATTTAATCACAATTCTTCTCCATAGACAACAGCGGGAGCTGAGAAAGACGCATGGTAAATGCAAAAAATAGACGGGCAACGGTAATGCTAATCTCCCCAAATGAAGGTCATCTTCTTACCTGTTGAGGCATGTTCTGCTCCAGTTTTGTATTAGGTTTTAAGGGAAAAAGTAGACATTTACATCCCTGCAATATATTCATATAACATTCTCTACAATCGGCCTAAATAATTCACAAAGATGATAATATAAATATAAAATTAGCCATTCCCAACTAGGGTACCATGGAAGCCTAAGGTTCCTCCAAAGGTTGCCTAGACTAGAATTCTTTGAACTGTGACTGACTGACCTCCTATTCGGTTGTTGCTCACATAATTATGGGTACAAAGCAAGTTCGCAGAGCTTTTTTTCTGGGCTTACCAATTACCTCCTCCTCGTTGTAGCTCGTCGTTCGTTTGTCTAGGGGTTCCCAGGGTTAGTACCCAGTAACTTCATAAGCTGACACAAAAAAAGTCCTTTTTACGATTTTTACTTGCAGGGGTAACATCCAACAGTAACACAGTCTCTCAATTGAGAATAGAGGGCACGGGTGATAAAACTCAGGCACTTAGAACTGCTGACATCAATTGAATGTCTCTTAGATAGCCCAGAGAGTAGCCACTCGCAACTGGGCGCTTCACTGCTGGATAAACCTCTAAAGGTAGATTTAGCGACCAACAAGTGACTCGGAAAACTTTGCAAAGTCTCTGCCACAGACTAGATTGTAACTGAAAATAAGTTAGGAACCTTTCCCACAGTACCTGAATCTTTCAGCCAGCTTGGCGATACTGTGAGAAGTGTGGATTCACTAGTGACAATACAACTGCAGCTCCCAGGCTCTTACAGAGCAGCCAGCTTCTTGGCCCTCCTACGAAGAGTCCTTCCCTGGTCGCTTTTACGAGTTGCCGTGTCTCTCCAATGCCGAGAGCACACCGGGACACCTTCGAATCCTCCTTCAGTTACTGGGCCTCGAACTAGCCAGTTCCGAGGCTTGGGAACGGATGGATCCCCACCCCAGACCATGAGGGCCTCTGGGGCTGGTCAGGGTGACCATGCTTACAGGGCAGCAGACACTCCTGGGTCCAGGAACCCCTCACAGGGTTGGTCCGGACCAGAACCAGGAACAGAACAGCAAGCCAAACCCTGAACGCGTGACTTCAGCATCTTAAGTACCCCTTCCCAGACTACACAGCGGGGCCAGACGCGCCCACTGATTGTCTCTGAGAAAGATTGGTACCTAACACGTCCAACCAGGCTTGGTTCTCAGCCTGTCACAGGTGCCTCACTGCACCTATGAACAGGCAGAACTCCAGTACAGTCCAGCCAAACTAATGCCAAAGTAAAAGACCTGTACAATGAACCCCCAGAACTCTGTTACAGTTCTGGAAAAAAATACATTTTTATTATAGCGCACACTTTAATAAAGTGTTGGCGCTACAAGTGTTTTTAAAACATGTTTTTATCTTCCAGATCTGTGCAGTAATCCAGTGTGAGGAATCCTGCAGTGGTTGGAGCCTGCTGAGTCCCTCCCACTGCACAGACTATGTACAGCATAGTGATGATGTCACTGCAACTTTTACAAGGTTATACCTGGATTTCTAAAGGCATGGTGCATACAAAGTTGATTTATATTCGTTATGGCTATTGAGGAATATATCTAAATGAAAGTTTTTGTGCCTGGAGTTCAGCTTTAAGCAAAGGATGATATAAATCTTAGTCAATCTAAAATTGATACTTCATTAAACCAGCTAGTGTATTCTATCTCTTGGGGACTATATTGAATTCCTGGCTCTGCACAACTATAGTTGGGCCTGGAGGCAGCCCAATCCTCCTTAAAGGAACAGGAGCACACTGGACACCCAGCAATAGCACAGTGACAGCGAATGTGTCCAGTGTGTCCGCAGACCATATTTACACCAGTAACAAACAAATGGCCCCTGCCCCCACTGGAAGGGCAAACACAGGAAAGACAAAAACAGAACATTCCATAGCTCAACTCACCAACCAGTCAGCCAACCGACCAAATTAACCTGTCCAACAATCTGCGTTAAAAAGAGGGGTTTAGTTAGCACTAGGGATGAGCCGAACACCCCCCGTTCGGTTTGCACCAGAACATGCGAACAGTCAAAAAATGTGTTCGAACACTGTTAAGCCCCATACACACGGTCGGACAATCCGCGGACCAGGTCGGTCGGATCCTGTCCGTCATACTTTGTCCGATGTTGGTTTTACGTACACACGGTCGGACAAAGTTGTCGGAAAATCCGATCATTCTGAACGTGGTGACGTTTGTTGCCTACGACGGGACTACGTAGAGGCTAGTAGCCAATAGCTTTGGTCTTGTAATGTGATCTGAGCATGCGTAGCACTTTGTCCGGTCGGACAACCGTACACACGATCGGATTTGGTGTGATCGGACCGTGTTGTCGGCAAATCTTTCCAGCAGGAGATAAGACTTTGTCCGTCGGACAATCCGACGTACACTGTCCGATGGTGCATACACACGGTCTGATTTTTCAACAACATTGTCCGATCGGACAGAATCCATGAAAAAGTCAGACCGTGTGTATGGGGCTTTAAAGTGGATGTAAACCCATTTTTTTTTTTTTTTTGATGTCATAATGTAGAGAATAAGATTTCCTTTCATTTGAGCCCAGTCAAATCTTGACAAAGTGTTGAAAACTTTGTCAAAATTGCCCCAGTGCTGTGAGTGACAGGTGATTTACATATCTCATGCACTAGTTATCATCAAATGACAGGTTATCATCAAATCACTGGAAGTTCTACTCTGCCCACTCTGACTACATACAACCTGCCAGGCTGCATGCTCGGATAAGGGTCTGGTATGGATTTTTAGGGGGGACCCCACGCCATTTTTTTTTTTTGGTGTGGGGTTCCCCTTAACATCCATACCAGACCTGAAAGGTCTGATATGGATTTTGAGGGGGACACCTACACAATTTTTTTGTTAATTTTGGCGCGGGGTTCCCCGTAATATCCATACCAGACCTGAAGGGCCCTGTGGGGAAATCCCATGCCGTTTTTATCAATGAACTTTTATGTGTATTGTCGGACCCGACAATTCATTGTAGCCGCAAGTAGTTTTAAATGACTTTTTCTCCTGTCAGACTGTTGTAAACACGGGAAACATGCGCCCCTTTACAGGCATACTATAGACACCCCCCAGGTACGAAATTTAAATGAACATTATGCTTTTATTGTTTCACTTTAAGCATTATTAAAATTACTGCTCCCGAAAAAAATGAATTTTTTTTTGCATTGATACATGTCCCCTGGGGCAGGACCCAGGTCCCCAAACACTTTTTATGACAATAATATGCATATAAGCCTTTAAAATTAGCACTTTTGATTTCTCCCATAGACTTTTAAAGGGTATTCCACGGCTTTCGAATTTGCCGCGAACACCCAAAATTGTCCACTGTTTGGCAAACTGGTGAACAGCCAATGTTCGAGTCGAACATTAGTTTGACTCGAACATAAAGCTCATCCCTGGTTAGCACGCATTTGCAAACGCATGTTTAAGCTGCAAGGTCTCTTCACGGCCCCCTGTGTATTGATTGCAGTCCTAACGCTACTGAATTTATAAGCGTTCCCACAATGGAGAAAGCGCTAATATACAGCAGCGACTGCTGTATTTCCTATGCAGTTTTGAGCAGTTAGGGTAGGGAATGTAACCACACTTGCAAGGGAGAGTAAATTAGCTATAGGGAAAGGTTCAAGTGGAAGGAGGGACAGATTAGGGACGTTGCTGCCTGCTCTGCTATCCTCCGGTCTTCAGTACTATATCATAGGACTTTCACAGCTCTTCTAAGTACCGCTTGTACCACCACTCTGCCTGTCAGCCACTCCCTATGGAGATGCTGCTCCTTTAATACAGGCTATGTCGTTGGATAACCTTGATGCTGAAGACATACTGATGTACTGCTAGCATTGCTGGTTTCACCATTACCAGTATTACTGCCCCTGTTCTGCCAGTGTCACTGTGTCTGCTAATATAAAAGTGTCTGGGACATAGTTGTGTGCAGCCCCCATGCAGTAGGGTGTGCACACCAAAGCTCAAACATATATGTGAACATATACTATATATACTGTAATATATATATATATATAAAATATATATATATATATATATATATATATATATATATATATATATATATATATATATATATATATATACACACACAAACATTTTAAAGTGTATTCAAACATGCATGGTGTCAGTAAGGCAGTGGACAGTGTCAACACAGCAGTGGGACGCGTCAGTATGGCAGAGGTTAGTGTCAGTAGGACAATGGATGGTGCCAGTCAGTCAGTAGAGAAGCCCACAGTCCATATTCCCATCGCACACATTCCTGGAATGAGCTCTTATCCCGCATACACGCGATCAGAAATGCTGCCAGCAAAAGACCGATGTGAGCTTTTGGTCGGAAAATGCAACCATGTGTATGCTCCATCAGACTTTTACTGGCGGCATTTCCACCAGCAAAAGATTGAGAGCAGGTTCTCAATTTTTCAGTCGGATAAAGTTCCGATTGGAAATTCCGATCGTCTGTACCAATTGAAACGCTCAAAATTCCTACGCATGCTCGAAAACAATTTGATGCATGCTCGGAAGCATTGAACTTAATTTTCTCGGCTCGTCTTAGTGTTGTACGTCACCGCGTTCTTGTCGGTCGAAAGTTTAGAGAACTTTTGCGTGACCGTTTGTATGCAAGCCAAGCTTGAGCGGAATTCCGTCGGAAAAAAAACATCCAAGATTTTTCTGACCGAAATTCCGCTCGTGTGTACAGTGCATTAGAGTACAGGCTGTTGTAGCTACCACCAGCTTGATACTGGAAAATACACAATAAAATGTAAATATTGGCCAGCACACCAACGATCTTCAATTACATCCAAACTTTTTTTTTTTTATTGAAGAAAGGTCACATTTCAAACAGTGTAGTGCAATGTTTCTGATCCACGCAGGACCCCTTCGCCAGGCATGTTCCCGAGGAAGGGGTCCTACGTGGCTCTGAAACATTGCACTACACTGTTTGTGATGTGATCTTTCTTCAATAAAGACGTAATTGAAGATCCTTGGTGTGCTGGCGAATATTTATATTTTAGTCAATAGTGTTGTGCTTTTGAGAATAATTTTCCCGCACTATAATTATGAATGATTTTTTATTTTTAAACAATAATATTTTTTAAGATACAGGATCAATCAATATAAACACAAAAAATAGGGTATTTATTCACCAGACATGTATTCATACAACATAGTAATATGTATAGTTAGAAATAAATCTTACATAAAATAATGAACATTTATTGAAACCCGCTAATTGTAGTGTTGTCCTTTCTAAATGACACAGAAATGTATTACATTTCCCCATAAAATCAATAACCGTATATATATGACAATTAGAGCATCTGTATTTCATGAATTCGACTGTTGCTCTACTGCCGGTGAGTAAGTGATAAACAGCGTGAAATAAAATAGACGTCCGCTATATAACGTCAACAGAAAAAAAAATACAAAAATTGTAATGTAAAATGAAACTAAAGAAAAATCGATGCATTAATTATCGCCTCGAGGGAAATTGTTATAACCACTAATCAATATTTTCATATAATAAAAACAAATGAATATATAGTAGAATCAATATAATATAATTACCCTTCCCAAAATGTCTGCTGGCTTAAAATGGTGGTTACCAGAATCTCCTAAAATGGCTGGTGTTTCCAAAATGGGTCTACTTAATGAGGAGCTGTGTCTCGCGTCCTTAAAAGTTCCAGAGTATAAAGTGTGATGATGAAGTATGAGCATCAATGAATTTTCATGAGTGTGAGTGGGTGTATGAGTTGATGATGTGTGTGTGTGTCCCTTTGGTAATGGTCGGTGGTCTTAAACACCACTTTGAACAATGAACTCATAAAAATTTTCATAAACCTATCCCAAAAGAGGTAGATAAGGTAGATAATAATTTACCTTCTTGGTAATCCCGTTATTTGATTAGTCACTGTCTCTTTTAACAACCACCAAGTGTCATCACAGAGCAGAAATACTTATCCTGAAATATTTTTATAAGTGGTATTTTGTAGAAATGATCATATCTTTATAATGTGTGCCTGACTGTATAGTGTTGCCAATATATTATTATTATTATTATTATTATTATTATTCACGAGTTATATAGCCCCAACAGTTTACGGACATATATATATATATATATATATATATATATATATATATATATATATATATATATGTGTATATATATATATATATATATATATATATAATGTAGCGCCCTGATCCTAATGAGCAGACGCTATTATTTCTGTAAATTTAAGTTTGTCTGTAGCTGCAGTTTGGCTCAGACTAATTATGCTAAAGTTCTGGTTTCTGTACCAGTTTAGCTGGGTTGTGCTAGTTTCCACTTGGCCGCGGGTGTTGCTGTCACCACCGGTAAGTGTTGGAAATGCAACAGGCTAAATGCATTGGGTACCCCTTTTACTCAGAAACAGCCTGGAGGGAGTGGTCTACCCGCTGTGCTTTCTGGGTAAGGGTATTTAAGGTACAGGCGCCATTTTTTGGGGTTCGTTATCCCGACCTTATGGCCCTCCTGGCCTAAGGTGTGTGCTGCCTTACTCTATGTCTCGGGGCCGGATGGCCCGAGGCTTTGCAACTGAAGGGTAGGCCCAGAAGCCCTGGGGCCTACTGATCCAGGGGTGGTCCTGTGCTGTCTTGCCTGCGGGGAGAAGCCAAGCGACTGGAGGATCCAGGGGAGGACTTTTTCAGGAGAGGACCGAGCAACAAGGCTGGTATCTCTGGAAGAGCCTGGAGACTCAGTTGGAGGATGCATCCCGGGTCAAAGAAACTGGTACTGTGTGACAATTCTTTAACTTTGCAAACAAGTTGCTGGTTGTGCCTTCCTGTGGCAGAGGATTGCACAACGATTCCGTTAAATTGACAAGTCTGTGGCAGAGACTTTACCGAGCATCTCATCGGCTGCTAGGTCAGTGAGAGGGGCCTATCCGGTGGTTGTTAGATCCAGTCTGTGGAAGCTGTTTGTCCTTAGGATCAAGGAAATACCTCCCACCCGCAAATTACAAGGTACCTGAATTCCTCTTAACCCTCTATCCCTCTATTGCAAATTTATGTTCTTTCAAATAAATCTTTGAAAAAGGGACTAAGTGTCGGAGCTAATATTCTTTAACCAACTCTACAACGGGACCTCTAGGACGGACACAGTGAACAGGTGAGGTAACGGTAAGCCCAAAAAACAGCAGCTCCTTTGTGGATCAGCGCTACATATATATATATATATATATATATATATATATATATATATATATATATTTGTAATATTGAGGAGATCTGGTAACCTGTAAAAGATGAGTTTATAATCTTTATATATTAATATCACACAAAATTATTATTAAATATGAATACATGTTTTACCCCTGTAGATACTATGATTACTTATGCATCTAGGTAAACACATGCTATATGGATATACATTTCTGTATACATTAGAAGTAGGTTAGAATGTATATACCGTATATATTCAAGTATAAGCCGAGTTTTTCAGCACATTTTTTTGTGCTGAAAGTGCCCCCATCGGCTTATACTTGAGTCAAGCACTTTTCTGCAGCAGAGAATGGCATTTTCCGACCTGACTTTGGGGCCCCGTATCTCGGGGCCACTTAGTGCTAGGAACCCCAAATTTAGTGTGCAAACCCAGTGGAACCAACACTACAACATATTTAATTGGGGTTCCTAGCACCAAGTGACCCCGAGATACAGAGCCCCAAATTCGGTCAACTGTGTCCATTTGCAGCAATGTCATTTCGGGACCCTTTGGGTCCAGAGACCCCAAATTTTGGCTGCAACTAGGGGCATTAAGGAACCCTTAACTACCAAGTTTGAAGTTCGGGGGACCTATGGCTGCAAATGGGCACAGTGAGGCTGCAAATGGGCATTTTATTTTTTTAAATAGTGTAGCGCCGGGCTCCTGAAGAGCCCGCGCTATGTGTTTTTTTCTATTTAATATTCCTAAAAACGCAGTTTGGTTTTGGGCTTGATTATACCAAATTATGGTTTCAGTACCAGTCTGGCTGGATTGCACTGGGTTCTGCTTGGCCACAGGTGTCGCTGTCACTTCTGGCAGGTGTGAGAACGCAGTTTGGCTAGGCGCATTGAGTGCCACTCTCTCTCGGAACCAGCCCAGTGGGAGTGTAGTCTTGCTGTGCATCTGGGAGAGGGCACTTAAGGTACTGACATCACGTGATTCTGGGTTCCAGTCCAGAAGATCTTTCTGTCTGTTTGGTCCTGGTCCTCCTGACCAGCCCCCATGGCCCTCATGGCCTGGGGTGTGGATCCATCCAATTCCGAGTCTCGGGGCTGGCTGGCCCGAAACAAAGTAACTAGAAGGAGGATTCAAAGGTGGTCTGGTGCCATCTCATCTGTGGAGAGGCCCAGCAACTGAGGAAGCAACCAGTGATTGCAGTATTCTAGTCTGCATCTCCCCAAGGTAATACATAAAACCTGGCCTGTTAGTGGGCCCTGAGGACAGGGATGATGACCACTGTCTTAAAGCATCAGCATACCAAGACATTTTGGACAATTTCATGCTCCCAACTTTGTGGGAACAGTTTGGGGGTGGCCCCTTCCTGTTCCTACATGACTAAACCTTGTGGACAGCCTTCCCAAAAGAGTTGAAGCTGTTATAACTGCACAGGGTGGGCCAACTCAATATTGAACCCTACGAAGTAAGACTGGGATGCCATTAAAGTTCATGTGTGTGTAAAGGCAGGTGTCCTAATATGTTTGGTAATATGGGGGTTATTTACGAAAAGCAAATCCACTTTGCACTACAAGTGCAAACTAAACTAAACTGAAATTGCACTGAAAGTGCACTTGGAAGTGCAGTCGCTGTAAATCTGAAATTTAGGGGAAGATCTGAAATGAGGGGAACAAAACAAGGAATTGGTCGCAGACAGATACAGGCAGTGGTAGACGTTTTACAAGCGATAGCTTGCTGTGAACAAGCAAGCTATCGCTTGTGAAACGTCTACCATTGCCTGTATCTGTCTGACCCTTTTGACAATAAAGATGATATCGAGATAATTTGGATTTCCAGTGTGCGATCAATTCCTTGTTTTGTTCATCTTCCAAGGTGGTAAGCCGAGGTCTGCACCTGTGATCCACCCAGCACCTAATTTTTGCCTGGTGCGGTGTGCTTCTCTTTGTTCTTTGCTGAAATGAGTGGAAGCTCTGCTGATTTTATTATCTAATCATGTGCAAGCTAAAATGCTGTTTTTTATGTTCCTTGCATGTCCCCCTCAGATCTACAGTGACTGCACTTCCAAGTGCACTTTGCACTTGTAGTTTGCACTTGTAGTGCAAAGTGGATTTGCCTTTAGTAAATCACCCCCATAGTGTATACAGTGCCTTGATAAAAGTATTCACACCCCTTGAAATGTTCCACATTTTGTCATGTTACACCCAAAAACGTAAATGTAATTTATTGGAATTTTATGTGATAGACCAACACAAAGTGGCACATAATTGTGAAGTGGAAGGAAAAATGATAAATGATTTTCATTTTTTTTTTTTTACAAATAAATATGTGAAAAGTGCAGTGTGCATTTGTTTTCAAGCACCCGAGTCAATACTCTGTGGAACCACCTTTTGCTGCAATTACAGCTGCAAGTCTTTTTGGGGATGTCTCTACCAGCTTTGCCCATCTAGGGAGGGACATTTTTGCCCATTCTACTTTGCAAAATAGCTCAAGCTCTGTCAGATTGGATGGAGAGCATCTGTGAACAGTAAGTTTCAAGTCTTGCCACAGAATCTCAATTGGATTTAGGTCTGGACTTGTACTGGGCCATTCTAACACATGAATATGCTTTAATCTAAACCCTTCCATTGTAGCTCTGGCTGTATGTTTAGGGTTGTTGTCCTCTAAGAATGCCTTATATTTGGCTCCATCCATCTTCCCATCAACTCTGACCAGCTTCCCTGTCCCTGCTGAAGAAAAGCATCCCCGCAACATGATGCTGCCACCACCATGTTTCACAGTTGGGATGGCATGTTCAGGGTCAGTTGCACTGTTGGTTTTCCACCACACATAGCATTTTGTTTTTAGGCCAAAAAGTTACATTTTGGTCTCCTCTGACCAGAACACCTTCTTCCACATGTTTGCTGTGTCCCCCACATGGCTTCTTACAAACTGCAAACAGGACTTCATATGGCTTTCTTCTTGCCACTCTTCCATAAAGGTCAGATTTGTGGAGACCACGACTAATAGTTGTCCTGTGGACAGATTCTCCCACCTCAGCTGTGGATCTCTGCAGCTCCTCCAGAGTCATGGCCCTCTTGGCTGCTTCTCTGTTTAATGCTCTCCTTGCCCGACCTGTCAGTTTAGGTGGACGGCCATGTCTTGGTAGGTTTGCAGTTGTGCCATACTCTTTCCATTTTCGTATGATGGATTGAACAGTGATCCGTGAGATGTTCAAAGCTTGGGATATTTTTTTAGAACCTAACTCTGCTTTAAACTTCTGCTTTAAACTTCTCCACAACTTTATCCCTGACCTGTCTGGTGTGTTCCTTGGCCTTCATGATGATGGTTGTTCACTAAGGTTCTTTAACAAACCTCTGAGGGCTTCACAGAATGGCTGCTTTTATACTGAGATTAAATTACACACAGGTGGACTTTATTTACTAATCAGGTGACTTCTGAAGGCAATTGGTTCCACTAGATTGTAGTTGGGGGTATCAGAGTAAAGGGGGCTGCATGCAAATACACCACACTTTTCAGATATTTATTTGTAAAATAAATTGAAAACCATTTACCATTTTCCTTCCACGTCACAATTATGTGCCACTTTGTGTTGGTCTATCACATAAAATCCCAATAAAATTCATTGACGTTTTTGGTTGTAACGCGACAAAATGTCGAAAATATCAGGGGGTATGAATACTTTTTCAAGGCACTGTATAAGGAGACAAGTAGTAACACAACCCAGCAGGTTCAACCCACAACCAAAATAACCTATTTGGGTGGACGGTTCCTTTAACTATTCGAAAAATGTGTTTCAGTAAACATTTTAATGACTCTTTTGTGCCACACATACATTTCCATGAAGTCTGCCTTTCTGTGTCATATAATTGTGCCTCTATCTGCTAGTTTCTGAAATATCGATCAGCCTTTTTTCTCATCTCACGCTGTCATTTTTTTCTTTAGAGTCCATATTTGATCTTTTTACATCCAGCGTTGCATAAATAATTCACTCCCGGACTCGCTACTATTATTATTAGTTTTTTTTTTTTTTTGTTTGTTCCTGTGTACATGGTGATTTTTATTAGCTACCATATGAAAGCCCATCATCCCTACATCAACAAATCATATTAAATGCTTTGAACAATGTTTTCTTTATTGATCAGCAAATATTAATCTGGTTTTCCAGTGTGTGGAAACGGCAGAGAGAAGGAGGATATTGATGGAGCTTAAATAAATTTCTATTGCACAAAAAAAGAGATGCCGGTGAGATGATTAAATCACCGGGATGTGTCGCCTTACATTATCAGCTATCGATTTCTTTATAACCTTGAAGGGGTTAATCCATAATATAAAGATGAAGAGTGAAGTGGGGAGAAGATTGCACTTTTAATATGATGTATTGTGGTGCACAGCGTCCACCTTCTGTCGGCTGTCTGGGGTCTTGTGGTTGCACATTGTCCTCTGCTACTGCCATCATTTTCTTGCTAAGAAACCCTTCACTTGACATACAACCTACTCTCCCTCCAGTGCCAGTGGTAGATAGATTTTAGGTATCTGCTCTGTGTTGGCACTTTTTCAATCAATATTGCAGCTTGTATTCCCTCGTCTAATAGACTGCTAACCTATTTGGATCCAGTGCCATTTTTTTCTTAGCTATCAGCCTATATAGCAATAACTTCAACAAGTGTGCGCTATTAATGTAAATTTAGTTTTTGCTCAGAACTATAATAGAGTTCTGAGGGTTAATTATACAGGATTTGCTTTGGCATCAGTCTAGCTGGGCTGTACAAGGGTCCCGTCTGGTCATGTGTGCAGTGAGGCACCCATGACAGGCCGAGAACTAGGCCTGGTTGGACGTCTTAGGTACCAATCTTTCCCGGAGCCAATCAGTGGGCGCGTTTGGCCCTGCTGCGTAGTCTGGGAAGGGGTATTTAAGATGCTGAAGTCACATGTTCAGGGTTCGGCATGCAGTATTTAGACATGTGCAATTCGTTTCGTTTTTTTTTTTTTTTTTTTTTTCGTTTTCTTTTCGTTATTTTCGTTCGTTCGTTTTCGTACGAATGAACGAATCATTCGAATCGTACGAATCTGAATAACGAATCGTAACGAATCGTTCGAATCGTACGAATCCGATTAACGAATCATTCGAATCGAACGAATCCGAAAAACAACGAAAATCCGAAAAAAACTAATTAGAAACAACGAATGTACTAATGAAGAAAATCCCAAAAACTAAAACGAACAAAAAAATTCGTACATTCGTAACTTTTTTTTTTTGTTGAATTGGTAATTTTCTGTGTCCCTTACAATGGTGCTGCTAAACGTGCTTCGAAAGGATTGAACAAAAAAATTTGTACATTCGTAACTTTTTTATCGATTCGTAACTTTTATTTTTCGATTCGTAACTTTTTTTTTTCGATTCGTAATTTTCCGCGTCTCTATTGAACACAAAAATTCGTACATTCGTAACTTTTTTTTCGATTCGTAACTTTTTTTTTTTTTCGATTCGTAACTTTTTTTTTCGATTCGTAACTTTTTTTTTTTTTTTTTTAGATTTGTAATTTTCTGTGTCTCTATTGAACAAAAAAAATCGTACATTCGTAACTTTTTTTTCGATTCGTATCTTTTTTTTTTCGATTCGTAACTTTTTTTTTTTTCGATTCGTAAATTATTAAAATGTAATAATAGCATACACATTACATAAAATTATGAATTATGCTCCGATTACTAATCTACGAATGTTACGAATGTACGAATAAATACGAATGCGTCCGAAAATTAAACTAACGAAAAAACGAATCAACGAAAAAATAACACTTACGAATGTATGAATCGTTACGAATACGAACACCGACGACTTACGAATGTACGAATCGTTACGAATCCGAACACCGACGACTTACAAATGTATGAATCGTTACGAATCAACGGAAACGAAAAAAGCGAAAATAAACAAATTTTTTTGTTGTGCACATGTCTAGCAGTATTGATTCCTGGTTCTGGTCCGGAGTAGCCCCGCGAGGGGTCCCGGGCCGAGGAGTGTTAGCCGTTTCACAAATATGGTCATTCCGACCAGCCTCAGAGGCCCTTATGGTCTGGGGTGGGGATCCATCTGTTCCCAAGTCTCGGTACCCGTTTTTCCGAGGCCCAGTAACTGAAGGAGGATTCAAAGGCGTCCCGGTGTGCTCTCGGTATTGGAGGGACACGGCAACTCGTACAAGTGACCGGGGGAGGACTCTTCGGAGGAGGGCCAACAAGCTGGCTGTTCAGTAAGAGCCTGGGAGCTGAGTTGTATGGACACTAAAGAATCCACACTTCCACAGTACTGCCAAGGAGACAGAGAAAGTTCCAGGTACTTTGAGAAAGGTTCCTAATTATCTTCAGTTACAATCTAGTCTGTGGCAGAGACTTTTCAAAGTTTCCGGATCACATGTTGGCTGCTAAATCTATGGTTAGAGGTTTATCCAGCAGTGAAGCACCCAGCTGCGAGTGGCTACTCTCTGGGTTGATTAGAGACATTTGATGGATGTCGACAGTTTAAGGTGCCTGAGTTTATCACCCGTGCCCTCTATTCCCATCAGAGACTGTTTTGTGTTGGATGTTATCACTGCAGCAATAAAATCCTTTTAAAGGACTTTTATGTGTCGGCATCCAGAGTGTTGGGTACTAACCCTGGGAACCCCTAGACAACAACCGACAAGCCACGAGGAGGTAACTGGTAAGCCCAAAAAGTCAAGGCCCCCCTCAAGGGGTTATGGCCGCTACTTCTATAAAGATAATATTATTAATAATAATAATAATAATAATAAGATATTTATTTATTATTACTTATAATATAGTATGCACATATTTCATATATAATGGGACACATAAGGCTTTCTTTTGGTTGTATTGTCTTTCAAGTAAGCCTTGAAGGAGTATTCATACCTCCTTGACAATTTCCACATTTTGTCATGTTGCAACCAAAAATGTAAATGTATTTTATTGGGATTTTATGTGACAGACCAACACAAAGTGGCACATAATTGTAAAGTGGAAAGAACATTATAAATGGTTTTCAATTTTTCTTTACAAATAAATATGTGAAAAGTGTGACGTGAATTTGTATAGTGCCCCCCTGAGTCAATACTTTGTAGAACCCCCTTTCACTGCAATTACAGCTGCAAGTCTTTTTTGGGGATGTCTCTACCAGCTTTTCACATACAGAGAATTTCTCAATTGGATTTAGGTCTGACAGGGCCAGTCTAACACATGAATATGTCCATTATCCATTGTAGCTCTGGCTGTATGTTTAGGGTCGTTGTTCTGCTGGAAGGTGAACCTCCGCCCCAGTCTTTATTTCTAATGCCGCGTACACACGACCAGACTTTTCGACGGACTAGGTCCGAAGGTCTTCCCGAAGGACTTTCGGCAGAGTTCCGACAGACTTTCCGAATGAACGGACTTGGCCACACACAATCACACCAAAGTCTGACGGATTCTAGCGCGATGACGTACAACCGGACTAGAATAAGGAAGTTCATAGCCAGTAGCCAATAGCTGCCCTAGTGACGTTTTTCATCCATCGGACTAGCATACAGATGAACTGATTTTTCGACCAGACTCGAGTCTGTCGGAAAAATTTGAAACATGTTCTAAATCTAAAGTTCGTCTGATTTTTCGACAGCAAAGGTCCGATGAAGCCCACACACGATCGAATTGTCCGACGGATTTGTTCCGTTGGACCTAGTCCGTCAAAGTCCGGTCGTGTGTACGCGGCATTACAGGTTTTCTTCTTAGATTGCCCTGTATTTGGCTCCATCCATCTTCCCATCAACTCTGACCAGCTTCCCTGTCCCTGCTGAAGAAAACCATCCCCACAACATGATGCTGCCACCACCATGTTTTGTGGTTGAGATGGTGTGTTCAGGGTGATGTGCAGTGTTAGTTTTCCGCCGCACATAGCGTTTTGCTTTTAGGCTAAAAAGTTCAATTTTGGTCTCCTGTGACCAGAACACCTTCTTCCACATGTTTTCTGTGTCCCCCACATGGCTTCTCGCAAACTGCAAATGGGACTTTTTATGGCTTTCTTTCAACAATGGCTTTCTTCTTGCCACTCTTCCATAAAGGCCAGATCTATGGAGTGCGCAACTAATAGTTGTCCTGTGGACGGATTCTCCCACCTGAGCTGTGGATCTCTGCAGCTCCTCCAGAGTTATCATCGGCCTCTTGGCTCTTCCCTGATTATTTCTCTCCTTGCCCGGCCTGTCAGTTTAGGTGGACGGCCATGTCTTGGTAAGTTTTTAACCTTGCCTGTTAGTGGGCCCTGAGGACAGGGTTGATGACCACTGGTTTAAGGTGACATCCGCAAGCGGTCGGCAAACAGTTTTCATCTTCTCTCATTTAATCCATCCGGATCCGTGATTCCTGTTATTTCACAACTTATTGGAGAAGTCTGGATCCGTTTTTCATTTGGCTCTTCTGATCAAGTCTCACCCACCTCCGGCACGTTTGATTACATCGCTTCTTTACTACTTGGTTCTGGTAAGCAGATCGAGATTACAAGATTTTGGATTGTTCCTCTTGTTGTTCATTTTGTGCACTGAACTTTGATGGAATTTCTTCACATCACCAATTTTGCCGTTGGTTGACTTTATTGATTATTTTTGAGATGGATTTTTATTTTTTGGATAATTTCCAAAGACATATAATTTAAGCGCTACACTTTGGATTTTGTAGGTTTTTAGTTGTGCCATACTCTTAAAATTTTCACATGATGGATTAAACAGTGCTCCGTGAGATGTTCAAAGCTTGGGATATTTTTTTTATAACCTAACGCTGCTTTAAACCTCTCCACAACTTTATCCCTGACCTGTCTGGTGTGTTACTTAGCCTTCATGATGTTGTTTGTTCACTAAGGTTCTCTAACAAACCTCTGAGGGCTTCACAGAACAGCTGCTTTTATACTGAGATCAAATTACACACAAATGGACTCTATTTACTAATTATGTGACTTCTGAAGGCAATCGGTAGCACTAGATTTTAGTTAGGGGTATCAGAGTAAAGGGGACTGAATACAAATGCACGCCAGACTTTTCAAATATTTTTTTGTAAAATAATTTGAAAACCATTTATCATTTTCCTTCCACTTCACAATTATGTGCCACTTTGTGTTGGTCTATCACATAAAATCCCAATAAAATACATTTACGTTTTTGGTTGTAACACGACAAAATTTGGAAAAATGTCAAGGGGTGTGAATACTTTTTCAAAGCACTGTATACCCAGTTAAGTGACTGGCCTCAGGTGATACACAGAAATTAAACAAATCCTCCAACATAAGTTGTATCTGTTTATCTGCAGTCTTCTCTTCACCTGTTCAAAGTGCTCAATTTTAACGCTTGTCTAAGATGTCAGTTTCGTGCACGAGTAACTGTGGGCGCGCGCGCACGCCCGCTGCTCAAGCGGGGGAGCCGATGCGTGGGTCCGGTGGCTGCAATGTCCGCCGGACACCCGCGATCGCTCCTCAGAGAAGCAGAACTGGGATCTGCCAGTGTAAACAAAGCAGAGCCCCACTCTGTCAGGGGTGTACAGTGTGATCGGCTGTTCCTAGTCATCAGGAACAGCGATCTATCTGTACTCCCAGTTAGTCCCCTCCCCCCACAGTTAGAAACACCAACCTAGGGAACACTTAACCCTTTGATCACCCCCTTGTGTTAACCCCTTCCCTGTCAGTGTAATTTATAATCAGGAACACTGCTTTTGGCTAACATTCATCTGGTGACACTGGGACTGATGTGGCAGTGATCAGGAACACTTCTGCTGTGTGCATATGCTGTGGTGACAATTTCACTGTTGTGATTGGAACCAGGAGCACTGCTGCTGGCTCATCCTGATTTGGTGTCACTGGGACTGGTGTGGTGGCAATCAGGAGCACTCTTGCTGGTTTACACTGGTCTGGTAACACTGCCAATGGTGTAGCGGGGATCAGGAATACTGTTGCTGACTGCATTCGTTTCGGGCTACTGGCACTGGTGTGGGGCAATCAGGAAAATTGTTTCTGGCTGCTGGCATGACAGTAACCAGAAACACTGTTGCTAGCCTACACTAGTCTAGGGACACTGAGACTGGTGTGGTTGTGATCATGAATGCTGTTTGGGTTTAAAAATGGTCTGGTGACACTGAGACTGGTGTGGTGGCGATCAGGAGCACTACTGCTGGGTGCAATTGCTGTACTGGCGTACACTGATCAGGTGACACTGGTACTCATGGGTACTTTTATGTAGAAAGGTGGAATGGGGCCACCTTGGATAAGTGAGCCTTTCTGGGAGTGTAAAGTTTGCTCAAATACAATATTCAACAAAATGTTGTTCCTGAATGTGTACTGAGGAGTGGCAGGTAAAAAAGTTCATGTCACTTGAAGGACTTTTTGAAACATTTTATAGTTAAAGTGATAACATGTCATACTTACCTGCTCTGTGCAATGATTTTGCATGGAGCAGCCCCGATCCTCTACTTCTTGGGTCCCCCGTCACTGCTCCTGGCTCTTCCACCTTTCCACCTTGAATAGCAAGTCGCTTTCTATGGGGTCACTGGTGCGTGCTTGCTCCCGAGCCCCGCTCTATCCGTCTGTAAGGCACATAGAGACATGGCTTGGCCCATCCCCTGCTCTCTCCTCATTATGCACAACACAAACCTGTGGCTTTGTGTAAAAGGCAGACTTCATCCACTAGTTTGTTGAACATTTTGGGGCAGTTTTAGGCACCCCTAAAGAACCCAAATGGCACTTTGGGGTGCCGTGGAACCCTGGTTGAAACAGGTTGGCATACTGCAACACAAGAAATTCATGTTGCCTCTTCATAGGCATAGGTGTCTCTCCTGGAGAAAGGAGTTTCTTTATCTACAACCTTGTACATTTTTCCCCAACATTTTTTGGACAATTGGGAACAATTTTTAGGCGTTTTGCCAAGGCACCCCTGAAGAACCCCAAAAGCACCCTGGTTTAAAAAGGCTGCCTTTACGCATTCTGTCATGATTTCTTTAACATTGACTGCTCAAGCCCTGAAGAAGGGGAGGCTTTTTCTCCCAAATCACGTTGGCTGAATTTGATGCTCCTAACCTTTAAATGTTTCCAAAGGTCCTTCAAGTAAGATGAACGTTTGTACCAGGCACTCTTTGTACACATCCAAGAATTTACCATTTGGCAAGCACTTCCTTTATCGCTATTAGGGATGAGCCGAACACCCCCCTGTTCGGTTCGTACCAGAACCTGCGAACAGACCTAAAGCTCGTGTGAACTTTAGAACCCTATTAAAGTCTATGGGACTCGAACGTTCAAAATCGAAAGTGCTAATTTTAAAGGCTTATATGCAAGTTATTGTCATAAAAAGTGTTTGGGGACCTGGGTCCTGCCCCATTGGACATGTATCAATGCAAAATTTTTGCAGGAAAAAAAGTTCTATGTATTATAAAACGGACAGTGGTCCATACCCAAGGGGCTTGGGGACTCACACACACGAGAAGCTGCTGTTACCGTTGCCAGACTGCAAAAATTTTAAATCACTCGCGGATAATGAATTGCCGGCTCCCGTAATACAGAGAACAGTCATTCATTGAAAGTCATTGATTAAAAAAAAGTCATTGATAAAAAAAAAAAAGCGTTCCCCCAAATTCAATTACCAGGCCCTTCAGGTCTGCTATGGATATTAAGAGAAACCCCACTTCAAATTTTAAAAAAAATGACGTGGGGGTCCCCCTAAATATCCATACTAGACCCTTCAGGTCTGGGATGGATTTTAAGGGGAACCCCGGCCAAAAAATAAAAAATAAATGGCATGGGGTTCCCCTCAAGATCCATACCAGACCCTTATCCGAGCACGCAACCTGGCAGGCCGCAGGAAATGAGGGGGGGACGAGAGCGACCCCCCACCTGAACCGTACCAGGCCACATGCCCTCAACATTGGGAGGGTGCTTTGGGGGTCTGTGACCCCTCAAAGCACCATGTCCCCATGTTGATGGGGACAAGGGCCTCTTCCCTACAACCCTGGCCATTGGTTGTGGGGGTCTGCGGGCGGGGGGCTTAGCGTGCTCGGATAAGGGTCTGGTATGGATTTTGAGGGGGACCCCACGCCATTTTTTATTATTTTTTTGGCCGGGGTTCCCCTTAAAATCCATCCCAGACCTGAAGGGTCTGGTATGGATATTTAGGGGGACCCCCACGTCATTTTTTTTTAAATTTGAAGTGGGGTTCCCCTTAATATCCATAGCAGACCTGAAGGGCCTGGTAATTGAATTTGGGGGAACCCCCACGCTTGTTTTTTATCAAGGACTTTTTTTTTATCAATGACTTTCAATGAATGACTGTTCTCTGTGTTACGGGAGCCGGGAATTCATTAGCCGCGAGTGATTTTAAATAGCTTTTTTCCCTGCAAAAATTACACTTTGTGCAGGGACAGTTCTAAGCACGGGAAACATGCGCCCCTTCACAGGCATATAATACACACCCCCCAGGTACGAAATGTAAAGTAATATTACACTTTTATTGTTTCACTTTAAGCATTATTAAAATCATTGCTCCTGAAAAAACGGCCGTTTAAAAAAAAAAAAAATTGCATTGATACATGTCCCCTGGGGCAGGACCCAGGTCCCCAAACACTTTTTATGACAATAACTTGCATATAGGCTTTTAAAATTAGCACTTGAGATTTCTCCCATAGACTTTTACAGGGTTATTTTTGAATTTGCCGCGAACACCCCAAATTGTTCTCTGTTCGCTGAACAGGCGAACAGGCAATGTTCGAGTCGAACATGAGTCCGACTCGAACTAGAAGCTCATCCCTAATCGCTATCAGAGACTTAGCAGCCTAGGACCATAACAGTATCCAACTATATTATATTTCAACCATGGATCTGCTTCTTTGAAGGAAAAATCACTTTATGGTATATCCAACGGAACCAACTTTCACTTCTGTTGGCCCAGTGCTATCACACACACATCAGGAATAAAATGTTGTTGACATCAAAGCTTGGGGCATGTAAAGAAACTTTTAGCGTGCATGTCCATCCATTCAGTAATTTATTTCAGGACCTGGCTATGCACACTCTGCTTTGCATTGAATTATACCAAAAGGAAATAAATTGCAATATGTAAATTCTTTTTTTTTTTATTTCAATGGAACCATTGAATCATTCAAATGCAATGCCACAATTTCCAGTCTCCATAAAACACAATCTCTCTAGCAGATCAGACCTGACAGTGGGAAGGAGTTGCGAACTTGAATGGGTCAGGAATGAAAATCCACAACGAAGGAACAACTCCTGGAAAATGAAGATTTTTAGGCAGATATTCAGACCTTTGTCTGTAACTAATTTGTGGAGCTGTAATCTTACAGGTAATCTAAATTGTGCTCTGTGTCTCTGAATCACTGTTAACATGTTCTTTGCACAGCACTGGAATGTAGAGCAGGTTATGGTGACCTGTGCTAGTCCCTATTACAGAACTACAAAACCCAGATTTCAGTATATTTGCTCTTTTAGCTTCTAATTTGGGCTAAAGGCTGGGATTGCTCTTCCCTCGTAAATTTGCACTAATAGGAGACCTAGTGATGTAATTTTTTTATTTTTTAATAACCTAGTTAAAGTGCATGTACTGTGCAAATTGGGCAAGAAATACATTTTATTAGGCTATTTCCTGTGCTGGTTTGCAAAGGTAAGAGGGTGGTACCTCTTCAGTGCTTCCCTCCTTGTTGGGCACCAAGCAAGGGTCACATAAGAGGCCTTCCCCAAGGTCTTCTGGGCTTTGCTAGGCCCATAATACAGGTCACTCTCCTACACATGGGAATAGACGACTAAACTTTAATAAACTCCCTTTATGTTACTGCACATCCCTTGATGTTACTGCACATCACCACTGATGCATTTAGGAGGGACACGCAGAGCCCTTGGCCCCTACCCACCTATCCAACTTATCACAGCTGCCTCAATCCCAGTAATCGTATGGGGTCCAGTCATGCACCTAGCACTGACTCAATGTGCGTAATTCTCTTAACTCTTCCTCTTCCGTACCTGTGTGCAGGTTGGGAACCTCTGCGGTGCTGATATGCTCCCAGGACTATGGGAGATTGACCTGCTAGCGGAGAGAGTTCCGACAACTCCTCCTGCAAGAAGCTATCCCACCTACCATATGTACACGCTTAATGCCAGGCTGCTAGAGACACCTTTGTTACCCTAGGTATTGTATTTTATTTGTATTTTTACACTGATTATACTCTTGTACTGTGATCTTCATACCCAAATGTGCTTAGTAACCCGAGCTGTAGACTATAGGTGGTTACTTGCGTTACGCCTCTTTAGCAACTTCAGACCAGGCAAAGACAAAGTTTTAAAAGCTTTAATGAAGAATAAGCTAATACGACAGTTCAACATAAAGTGCAGTGTCTTCCTAACATCCCTAGCTCCTAACTCAGGCTTGCGGCTCCCCCAGAATACCTGCAAAGGAAAAAGTCCATCCTTAGCAGAGTCCATAAAGTATCCCGAATTTGCATCTTCAGGGCGAACCGCAAGTCCCAACAGCTCCTTTAGGCAGTAGCAGGGTCCTGAGGGCAAATGTGCCTTGATTATCATTACGGACTCTGTATCTTCAGTAGGCCAACAAGGTGCAGTCTGGCAACGGTAACAGCAGCTTCTCGTGTGTGTGAGTCCCCAAGCCCCTTGGGTATGGACCACTGTCCGTTTTATAATACATAGAACCAGTGGGTGGGATACAGGAAGGCCCACCTGTGTGGGTTTCTCCCTCACCCTCCAAAGACATGCTGGTAGGGAGGTTGAGTTAGGGACCTTAGATTGTAAGCTCCTTGAGGGCAGGGACTGATGTGAATGTAAAAATTGTACATAAAGTGCTGCATAAATTGATGATGCTATATAATACCTGTAATAAAAAAATAGTTTAACAAATCATAAGAATTCTTTGCAATAGCAGCTATGGGTTTGTTAGTTTTTTTGGACTCCAGAAGAATCAGGGATTTGATCCGGTATTCTGCTTTTGAAACTTTGTCCCTGAGGAAAATACCTAAATTCCTGCTTACTCTACCTATGCATGCAGACTTGTAAGCAATTTTCATCAACTTTATCCTGACAGCTGGCCCCCGAGGATCCTGGGGCTCCCCTTGAGAGGGTAGGAACATGAGATATGCTCTTACTCTTCAGCCTGCTGCTCAGCCATTCTCTTCTGCATAGTCTGCCTGCCTGTGTCCAGACAAGAGGCCCTGCTCTAGAGACAGCACCTCCTCCGCTCCCATTTGCTTGCAGCCCTCCACTTGCACAGCATTCCTGTTACTAGGCAGAATCTTAGTGCTGCCTGTTCTACCTGCTCTGCTCTGATTGTCCGTAGCACCTTGGGCACTCTATTTAGTCATCAAAAGGACCCTTGCGCTTGGCTTGTGATAGTTCTCTTTACACTGGCTACTCTCTTGACTGCTACCTGTCCTGACCTCTGTCTGTCCTTGAAATACTCCCTAGTCTGCCACCTGTCCTAAACTCTACCTGTCCTTGGAATACTCCCTAGTCTGTCACCTGCCCTGACCTCTGCCTGCCCTTGAATACCCCTAGACTGTCACTTGCACTAAACTCTACATGTCCTTGGAATACTCCCTAGTCTGTCACCTGCCCTAAACTCTGCCTATCCTTTGGAAACTCCCTAGTCTGCCCCCTTTCCTTACCTCTGCCTATCCTTTGAATACTCCCTAGTCTGCCCCCTTTCCTTACCTCTGCCTTTTCTTTTGAATACTCCCTAGTCTGCCCCCTTTCCTTACCCCTGCTGTCCTTGGAATACTCCCTAGTCTGCAACCTTCCCTGAACTCTGCCTGTCCTTGGAATACTCCCTAGTCTGCCACATTTCCTTACCTCTGTCTGTCCTTGGAATACTCCCTAGTCTGCCACTTTTCCTTACCTCTGCCTGTCCTTGGAATACTCCCTAGTCTACCACCTGCTCTGACCTCTGCCTATCCCTGGATTACACTTACTGTTTGCTGCCAGCCCTGACCTCTGCTGTCCTTTAATTTTGCTCACTACCTTCTGCCTGTCCTGGCCTCTGCATGGATTAGGCTACTGACTGCCATCAGATCTACCTGGATTCATGTCTGCCTTAAGACATTGTTAATACTCTTCTGCTGAAGCATCAGTCCACATCTGCCCCTCCCCAAGTAGGTAATCCTTTAATATCTTCACTCTGCCTCTTGATCTATGTGGACAGAGACTTTAGCATTGTATATTCATTTCTGGGGGTGTTTTGCTTGCGTCTATCTAGCAAGGTTACTTTGTGGTATAAGCAAAGAATCTGAGACCTTGCAGTGTATTAATGTGCTTTATTATACAAAAATGCTGTACATACAAAATGATTACAATATTAGGAATACAAATCAAGACTGACAGATATCTATAACAAGCAAAATGCCTAGCAAATTAACAGCCTATGGTCTGTAACAGTAGAAATACACTTAAAAGTTACTTAATTCTGGTTACTGTGTAATCATGATCTCCGTTGCTCCTGGAGACCAGGCATCTTCTTCGCTTATTACAGATTCTTCCTCCTGCTCTGGTGTAAAACCATGATGAGTGGGCTTCTGGTCTATACCTGCCAATACTTTTTATATGTCCCAGTTTGTTGACAATGGTTACAAACTTGTTTTCCATAACAACCGACTAACAGTCATTCTTTCAGTTTGAGAGACACTCTCTCTTCCTGTTTACTGTAGCTCAAGAGACAATAGCCTATTAAAACTGTCAATTGAAAACAACAATGGTATCTACGTTCTCATTGTATCCAACAGCATTTGTTTGAGAAGTCCTGTGTCTGAATGCTGTTCCAGTCTTAAAATATTTTATATCAAATGCAACAGATTCCGCCCTTGATTTTTTTCTCTCTCAGACTACACACAGAAAATCTCTTCATTACTAAACTCATTCTAAACATTAATTGTCCTTGAATGCAACCCTTCCCATATTTCTGTCATTGAGAAGGTGTTCAGTCTTTGACCCTCCCAAAGAACATCAATAGGGAGGAGAGGAAATATACTGCTATTTCCCAGATCACTGCTGTTTATTTTGGAAGGTTTGATGTTACGTAGCCTCACTTTCCACTCTTGCTGAGAAGCATCCACTAACCAGTCAGAGTCCCAGACACTGTCTTGGAGCTCATCTGCCAATGCAAATATAACTTCAAACCTTCCTGTCAGATTCCCTCTCATTCCTGGATAGGCTTCAGCTTCAGATACGTCACTCTTGGTTTCTATGTCATGGGAAGCAGTAACATGGTATCTGTTAAGCCCTGTTCTTTCAGAAACCTTACATAAATACTGAACTCTGCACTCCAGCTGTGGAATCAGTGCCCCAGCCCCTACCATCCTCCTATATGGTGTGCTTTTGGCTATTGGCCTAGAATTTAATGACATGACTGCCTGTGTGAGGACCCAATCCCACCCCCTTAGCGTGTGTGTGGGTTTAAGTTTGCGTATCTGGTCCTTCAGTAGCCCGTTGTATCTTTCAATCAAACCAGCTGCCTGTGGATGGTATGGGATGTGGCACAAGCAGTACACTCCAGAATCTTTGGCCCACTGCTGTACTGTAGATCCAGTGAAGTGTGAGCCGTTATCACTTTGGACTCGTTTGGGACAACCATAAGCAACGACAAGTTTCTGGAGCAGTTGAAGCGTTGCGGCTTGATCTACATGTTTGCATGGATGAACAAGCATAAGTCCTGAATAGGTGTCCACTGCAGTGCAACAATATCTCAGTCCATTGTTTCCCCGGGGCAGGGGACCGATGAAGTCAATCTGCCAGATTTCTGCAGGCCTCTCACCCCTCTTAATTGAGTACTTTTGCAATGACCATTGTCGCACTTCTCCACACACTGTACAGTTCCCTATTACAGTCTTCATCATGTCCATGGATATAGGCAATCCTCTCTGCTGAGCCCATTAATATGTTGCTTTCTGCCCTAAATGTCCAGATTGCTTGTGGGCCCAGTTGGCCAAGTTCATCAAGACAGGATCAATTGGCACAACTGCCTTCACTTTGGCGATTTCATCTGCAAATCTGTTCTAGTTCTCAAAGTCTAGGACTAGGGGCACGTGTGCATCAACATGCCCCACTTTTATGGTGCGGGAGTGAGCTCCTTTTTTTTTTATTTTTTCGGGTGGCGTGTGATGGATTTACATTGCGGGACATTTTTATTTTTTTAATAAAGGACTTGTCCCAAAGTGTCTCCTGTCTTTTTTACTATTTTTGACACTTTTTTTTTGTGAAGTAGTAGGGGTACAATGTACCCATTACCAATTCACATGGGGGGCCGGGATCTGGGGGTCCCCTTGTTAAAGGGGACTTCCAGATTCTGATAAGCCCCACACCCGCAGACCCCCACAACCACCAGGCAAGGGTTGTGGGGATGAGGCCCTTGTCCCCATCAACATCCCAAATGTACATAATATAACTGGGTACTAACATTTATAGATTAAGTTGATCCAGGGAAAATCCGATTGCCTCTCTGGGATCAGGAATTAACTGTTTTCCCTGCTGTAGCAAATTGGATCATGGTTTGCGTTTTTTTGCCTTCCTCTAGATCAACTGTTGATATAAGATTGTATTTATTTTTGGTTGAACTAGATAAACCTGACTAACTATTTAACTATGTAATGTAGCACTAACCCCCGAAGGAGCTGCTGGTTATTTTTGAGCTTACCGTTACCTTCTTGACCTCGTGTGCGTCTAGGGATTTCCTGAGGTAGATGGCCCAACGAACTGCAGAGACTGACAGTGGATCCACTTTAGGGAATTTTATTTGCAAAACGTTGAACAGAACACAGTCTCTCAGTAGGGAATAGAGGGTATGGGTAGGAAAGTTCAGGTACTCTTGGAACTGCTGACACTTGAATGTCTCTCACTATGCAATCCAGGGAATAGCCATTCGCAACTGCATGTTACAACTATCGGATAAATGCCCTTTTGGTGAATTTAGCAACCGACAGGTGATTCAGATAAAGCAAAGTCTCTGCCACAGACTTGATTGTAGAACTTTAGAATGAAAAATCTCTGCCACAGACTTGGTTGAAACTGAAGGATGAAAATAGAGAACTCTCACACGGTACCAGTATCTTGCAGCTGGTCCGACGATATCGTATGAGTGTGGATTCACCTGGTGTCCTTTCCAGCTTAGCTTCCAGGCTCTTGCTGAGCAGCCAGCCTTGTGCGTGGCCCTCTTCTGAAGAGTCCTCCCCTGGTTGCGTTTTCAGTTGCTGGGCCTCTCCAAAACCGAGACAGCACCGGACCACCTTGGAACCCCCCTTCCAGTTACTGCGCCTCGGGCTAGCCAGCTCCGAGACTCGGAAACAGATGGATCCGCACCCCAGGCCATGAAGGCCTCTGGGGGCTGGTCAGGAGGACCAGGACCAGGCAGTCAGAAAGATCCTCTGGACCGGAACCCCAAATCACGTGACCTCAGTACCTTAAGTACCCTTTCCCAGAATACACAGCGAGACAACGTACCCACTGATTGGTTCCGAGAAAGATTGGCACCGAATGCGTCCAACCGGACTGTGTTCCAATGCCTGCCAAAGCTGACACCCACACCTATGGCCAAGCAGAACACAATACAGCCCAATCAAACTGAGACCATTATTTACTACAATTAACCCTAAAACCGAACTATGGTCTTAAGAACATTTAAATTGACAAAAACATGCTCTTCAGGAGCCCGGCGCTACATAAGGTTTTATTTAAAGTGGTTATACACCTCAGACATGAGATATGGACAAAGCATATCCCTCGATAGTGTGTACTTGTTTCAATTAACAGCACTAAGGGGGAAATTTACTAAAACGGCCTCACACAGAATCTGTGCATAGTAACCAATCAGCATATGCATGTCCAAGGGGGGTGCCAGGTGTGCCTGGGCACCCCCTAATCCTGGGGTTGGCAACCTGTCAGTCGCAGTTCACCCATTGATCACAGGCAGGTGACAGGTAAACTGTGATCCTTCCTTGCTGACCCCCAGAACCTAGACAGGAGGGCTGGTGGGGGTGGAATTTAGTTGAAACTGTATTTCCCTTCTGCAGTAGCTGAAAGTAAGCTTCTCCTCCTCTCCCTCTTTTCG
>CM053030.1:25281366-25307801 GCA_028564925.1 Lithobates sylvaticus | reverse complement strand
AATAAATATCCCCAAAAAATATATAAAAAAAAAAAAATTCCTCAGTTTAGGCTGATACATATTCTTCTACATATTTTTGGTAAAAAAAAATCGCAATTAGCGATTATTGGTTGGTTTGCGCAAAAGTTATAGCATTTACAAAATTGGGGATAGTTTTATAGCATTTTTATTAATATTTTTTTTTTACTTGTAATGGCGGCGATCAGCGATTTTTATTGTGACTGCGACATTATGGCGGACACATCGGACATTTTTGACACATTTTTGGGACCATTGTCATTTATACAGCAATCGGTCCCATTTAACCACTTCGGCCCCGGACCAATTGGCAGCCAAAGGACCAGGCCCCTTTTTGCGATTCGGCACTGCTTCGCTTTAACTGACAATTGCGCGGTCGTGCGACGTGGCTCCCAAACAAAATTGGTGTCCTTTTTTCCCACAAATAGAGCTTTCTTTTGGTGGTATTTGATCGCCCCTGCGGTTTTTATTTTTTGCGCTATAAACAAAAATAGAGCGACAATTTTGAAAAAAATGCAATATTTTTTACTTTTTGCTATAATAACTATCCCCAAAAAATATATAAAAAAAAACATTTTTTTTCCTCAATTTCGGCCGATACGTATTCTTCTACATATTTTTGGTAAAAAAAAAATCGCAATTAGCGATTATTGATTGGTTTGCGCAAAGTTATAGCGTTTACAAAATAGGGGATAGTTTTATAGCATTTTTATTAATATTTTTTCTTTACTAGTAATGGCGGCGATCAGCGATTTTTATTGTGACTGCGACATTATGGCGGACACATCGGACATTTTTGACACATTTTTGTCATTTATACAGAAATCAGTGCTATTTAAATAGCACTGATTCCTATGTGAATGAATGAATGAACGAATAACTTGTATAGCGCTACAATGCGAACTGAATCGCCTCAAGGCGCTGTATTGGCGTTTGGTTATCCAGCTTCTAGAAGAGGTAGGTCTTGAGTTTCTTCCTGAAGGCCTGATGGTTTTCTTCCATGCGAATGTCGGTTGGTAGAGCGTTCCATAGCCGTGGTCCCTGGACAGCGAATCTCCGTTCCCCCTTTGATTTGTAGCGGGATTTAGGAATGAGGAGAAGATTTTGATTAGCCGATCGAAGACTGCGATTCGGTGTGTAGTGTTTTATTTTCTCGCGAAGGTATTGCGGAGCGTTTCCATGTGTGCATTTGTGGGTGAGGCAGAGGGTCTTGAATGCGACCCGATTCCTTACGTTTAGCCAATGTAGATTCCTCAGGGAAGGGGAGATGGATTCCCAGGGTTTCTTCCCTGTTATCAGCCTTGCCGCCGTGTTTTGGATAAGTTGTAAGCGTGCAAGTTGATATTGGGGTAATCCTATGTAAAGGGAGTTTGCGTAGTCCAGTCGAGAATTGATAACTGTTCCAACTACCACTGCTTTGTCCTCCTTTGGAATGAAGGGGAGGAGTCTGCGTAGCAGGCGGAGCAGATGGTGTGATCCACTGACTACTGCTCCTATTTGGGCATCCATTGACATTTCTGAGTCAAAAATTACTCCGAGACTCTTGGCCTTGGTCCTAGTGGTGATGGTCCGTCCAAAGATGGTAGGAGGTGTCCAAGGGATCTTGGTTCGGGGGTTACGATTTGCATGTAGAATAAGAAGTTCTGTTTTTGATTCATTAAGTTTGAGGGAGCTAGTAGCCATCCAGTCGTCTATCATAGTGAGGCATTTTCCTAATTGCTGATGATGTTTTTTTTGTCCGGTGATACGAAAATATAATTGAGTGTCGTCGGCGTACGAGTGGAAGCAGAGGTCTGATCTTCTGATGATGTTGAGGAGTGGACGAATGTAGATGTTGAAGAGCACTGGCGACAAGGGTGATCCTTGAGGGACTCCACAGGAGATTGCCCGGGTTTCAGAGGTGAAAGCTCCTAGTTTCACCGTCTGAGAGCGATTTCCTAAGAAGGATGCGAACCATTGTAGATCTGAGCCAGTGACTCCTGCTACTTCTGTGAGGCGGATGAGTAGAGTATTGTGGTCCACAGTATCAAACGCTGCACTGAGGTCCAATAGTACCAGGAGACATGATTCTCCGTCATCCGCTGCTTCGAGGGCATCATCCCAAATCTTCAGGAGTGCGGTTTCTGTCCCATGGCCTGGGCGGAATCCTGATTGTAACGGATCCAGGAGTGTGTGTGTGTCCAGATGGCGTTGTATCTGTTGTACTACCGCTTTCTCCATAATCTTGGAAATGTTGTTCAAGCTTGTTATCGGTCTGCGGTGGTTAGGGTCCCGGGGGTCGAGGTTGGGTTTCTTTAGCAGGGGTTTGATAATGCCTTGTTTGAGGGCGCCTGGAACAATCCCTTCTTTGAACGATTGATTTATGAGGTGCGTTATGGTGGGAGCCAGGATGTCGGAGCATTCTTTCAGGAGTTTTGTGGGGATGATGTCAATAGAGGATGTGCTGTCTCTGAGATGTTTGATGATGTTTTTAGTGGTATGCGTGGTGATTGGGATCAGAGAAAACTTTGGTGGTTGTGGGATGTTTGTGTCGATATCGACTTTTTGCTCTGGTTGCCTGCCGTCGGATGTCTTTTTCTGATCAATTGTTTTCCTAATGTTGACGATTTTATTGATGAAAAATCTGATAATTCATTGCAGAAATCTTGGTTTCATTAGCGGGGGGCTCTAAGCATGCCGGGTTCATCGACTGAGCGACTATTTAAAAAAGTTCCCGGGGCCGATTTAAGGCCGCTGAGATGGTAAATGACAGTTGCAGTGAAGGAGTTAACCACTAGGGGGCGGGGAGGAGTCAGTGTGACGTGTTGAGTTTATTTTACAGTAGGGGGGCGTGGCTGTACGTCTGACGTCATTGATCGGCGTTCCCGATGACAGGGAACCGACGATCACTGACAGTCAGTGTAGGAAGCGCGGGGATAGGTTTGTTTACACAAACCTCTCCCCGTTCTTCAGCTCCGTAACCCGTTCGCGGGACACCAGCGGCGATCGGGTCCGCTGGTCCCGCGGCCGGGGTCACGGAGCTCCCGACCGGGTCGCGAGCGTGCCGCTGGCGGCGCGTGCGCGACCCACAGGCAGGCACATGCACAATCACGTACAGGTACGTGATTTTGCCTGCCCGTGCCATTTTGCCGACGTATATCGGCGTTAGGCGGTCGGGAAGCGGTTAAATGCACTGCTTCCTGTGTAAATGACACTGGCAGTGAAGGAGTTAACCACTAGGGGGCGGAGGAGGGGTTAAGTGTGACGTGTGTGTGTTTTTTTTTTACTGTAGGGGGCGTGGCTTAACATTCAACATCACTGATCGGCTTTCCCGATGACAGGGAACAGCCGATCAGTGTCAGTCGCACTAGGAAGCACGGGGAGAGGTTTGTTTACACAGACCTCTCCCCGTTCTTTAGCTCTCTGACCCGATCGCGGGACACCAGCGGCGATCGGGTCCGCTGGTCCCGCGGTCGCGGTCATGGAGCTCAGGACCAGGTCCCCTACGCAAGTACCTGTCCCATATGTAGGGTAGCGCAAAGTAAAGGTCAGTAAAAGGTTCTTCGGAGGCCTATGAATAGGTTCTGTCCATAGTAAAGAAGAGATGTCAGAAGTCAAGTTGCGCTGTTTGTGTATATGGATTCAGACAGTGTGGCTGGGGATCTAGTTGACAAATTTGCCACAAAAAGAAAGTTGCTTCCTTTGGTGGCAAAATGAAAAGAGGAGGAGCCAGGAGCACCAGAAGTGGCCCTAAAAACAGGAGGATCGGGGCTGCTCTGTGCAAAACCATTGCAAAGAGCAGGTAAGTATAACCGCTTAAGGACCCCCTCCTGCACATATACGTCAGCAGAATGGCACGGCTGGGCATAACCACGTACCTGTACGTGGCCCTTTAAGAGCCCAGCTGTGGGTCGCGCGCGCGCCCGCCGCCATCGACGCGCTCGCGACCCGGTCCTGAGCTCCGTGACCACGGCCGCGGGACAAGCGGACCTGATCACCGTTGGTGTCCCGCGATCGGGTCACAGAGCTGAAGAACGGGGAGAGGTCTGTGTAAACAAACCTCTCCCCGCACTTCCTACACTGCCTGTCACTGATCGGCTGTTCCCTGTCATCGGGAAAGCCGATCAGTGACGTCAGACGTAAAGCCACGCCCCTACTGTAAAAAAAACACACACGTCACAGACTTAACCCCTCCCTGCCCCTAGTGGTTAACTCCTTCACTGCCATTGTCATTTACATAGGAATCAGTGCATTTAAATAGCATTGATTTCTGTATAAATGACAATGGTCCCAAAAATGTGTCAAAAATGTCCGATGAGTCCGCCATAATGTCGCAGTCACAATAAAAATCGCTGATCGCCGCCATTACTAGTAAAAAAAAAAAATATTGATAAAAATGCTATAAAACTATCCCCAATTTTGTAAACGCCAACCAATCAATTAAAATACATGTAAAGTATCTGTTTATAAATGTTTTAATAATAACAAAAAATACATAACCTTATGAATTAAATAATAAATATCTAGACAAAAATGTAACACCTTCTGAATCTTATATCTGCTGCTTACATTCAAACATGATCTTTCTTTTTTTTTTTTATATATATATGTTGCGGCGTGTCCGTTCTATAATCCCCGTCCTCACCTGTAGCACAGTCCATTGCATTGAGAAGTGATGTCACAATAGCTTTGTATAGCTTTGCGCGGCTCCGCAGGGGGTGCCAATGATTACTTATCATCATCTATGAATCACTGTCTTCATAGGTTTCAGTGTAGGTCAGCCGTCAACTTGTCTGTCAATCAGATACCTATGCAAGCATGTCTCCCTGCATGCATATGAATATATACAACCTGTCATCATACCGATTCTGCTGTGATCGTTCTTGTTTGCTATGGTGGCATTTACTTTAACCCTTTTAGCTTTTGCACCTATATATCCTTTCTGGATTAGACCAATCATTTATTTTTATAGCTATGGGTATATTCATATAACAACTTTGGCATCACATACCTGTTTCCCCGAAAATAAGACCTAGCGTGATTGTCGGTGATGGCTGCAATATAAGCCCTACCCCCCAAATAAGCCCTACCCTGTTAGCCCGAAAATAAGCCCTACCCTGAAAATAAGACCTACAAGGACTTTAATGAGGGCTTATTTGGGGGGTAGGGCTTATATTGCAGCCATCACCGACAATCACGCTAGGTCTTATTTTCGGGGAAACAGGGTATCATACCAATGTGACTTATATACCGTTTTTTGACCAAAGAATGCTTCCTTTTCGCAATTTTTTTTTTTTTACGTATTTAAAACCACAAACAATATTATTTTCTTCCACGGAACTTTTTTATGGCGGAAAAACACAAACTTATAAAAAAAAGTACATATTTTATTTGTAAAAAGATTTTTTTTAAAACATCTTTACATAAAACATCACTGTTCTGGCATCATAGTACATTCTCCTGGTGGCACAAATCACTACAACACCCAATTACCTATTGGTGGGGTTAACAAAATATGAATGTCAACTTATAAAAGAGAAAGTTGGGAGAGAAGGAGCACAGGAGGATGCCCCCCCCCCCCTCCACCCTCAACTGTCTACTGGGTTTACTGGTACCACATCCTTTTGAGTCAGTACATCGCAAACGAGAAGATACCACACCAAAAAAATGTAACCACTTACAAAATTTACCCCTCTTCCTGACCAGGCCATTTTCTGAGATACGGCACTGAGATACTTTAATTGACAATTGCGCGGTCATTCAATGTTGTACCTAAATTATTAATTCATTATTATTATTATTTATTATTATTATTATTATTATTATTATTAATTTATGCTTTTTTTTCCCACAAATAGAGCTTTATTTTGGGGTTTTTGATCACCTCTGTGTTTTTTATTTTTTGCGCTATAAACAAAATAAAAGACCGACAATTAAAAAAAAACAATTGTTTTTACTTTCTGCTATAAAACATATAACATTTTTTTTTTTAAATCAAATTTCTTTACCAATTTTAAGCCAATATATATTCCTCTACATATTTTTTTGGTTAAACAAATCCCAATAAGCTTATATTAATTGGTTTGCGCAAAAGTTACCGTATATACTCATGTATAAGCCGACCCGAATATAAGTTGGGGCACCTAATTTTACCACAAAAAGCTGGGAAAACTTATTGGCTGGAGTATAAGCCTAGGGTGAGAAATGTGCAGCTACTGTAAGTGTAAAAGAGGGTCATCAGTGCCCATTTGCAGCCTCACTGTGCCCATTTGCAGCCTCACTGTGCCCATTTGCAGCCTCACTGTGCCTATTTGCAGCCATAGGTCCCCCCGAACTTCAAACTTGGTAGTTAAGGGTTCCCAGATGCCCCCTAGCTGCAGCTGGCGTCTCTGGACTCCAAGGGTCCCGAAATGACATTGCTGCAGATGGACACAGTTGACCGAATTTGGGGCCCTGTATCTCGGGGCTACTTGGTGCTAGGAACCCCAAATTTGGATAAGTTGTAGTGCTAGTTCCACTGGGTTTGCACACCAAGTGGCCCCCGAGATACGAGGCCCCAAAGGGGGGCACTTTCAGCACAAAAAAAATGTGCTGAAAAACTCGGCTTATACTCGAGTATATACGGTATAGAGTCTACAAACTATGGGATATTTTTATTATTTTATTTTTAACTAGAAATTGCGGTGATCAGCAACTTATAGCAGGACTGTGATATTGCAGGGGGCATTCTGACACCAACTGACACGTTTTGACACTTTTTGGGGACCAGTGACACTAATGCATTGATCAGTGCTAAAAAAAATATGCACTGTCACTGTAATAATGACACTGGCTGGGAAAGGGTTATAAAAGGAAACATTTTGGCACTTTGAAGGAAACTCCTGGGAACAGTGAGAGTGACTAAATGATAAGTCGGATTTGAAAAGGAAGCCTTTATTGTCAAAAAGCATCACAGCATAACATAAATGCAGTAGATCTGCAATCACATGTTAAAAACCCATGTATGGTGAAAAAAGTAATACAGCATGGCAGGCCCATAGTATGGTAGATGGTAATATTTTCCATGTGGAAATAAAATAAGATCACAGAAATCTAGTACATACAGTATATAAGAATCAATAAATCATCTACAAAATAGGTGCATCCAGTAAGTCCGACGCGTTTCGTGTATATACAATTACACTCTTCAGGGGCACTTGGGTCTACAACAAAACATGAATATGTCAATATGTTTTTAACATGTGATTGCATATCTACTCATTGCATTTATGTTATGCTGTGATGCTTTTTGACAATAATGGTATCCTTTTCAAAACCGACTTATCATTTAGCCACTCTCACCCACCTCATTCAAAGTCCCGAAATCCCCCCTCTTTGCTGTGAAGGGGTTAACATCAGGGGTGATCAAAAGATTAAATGTGTGCCTAGCCTGTGTTTTTTTACAGTGTGGGAGGTGCTTTTATTAGGGGAAGGCATGGATCCTTGTCCCAGCTTTGCAGGAACACAGTATCCATGCCTTCCCCTCTAACAGAATGGCAATCCACCTTGTTTTCATAGGCAGACTGTTGTTCTGCCTCTGTGCTGGATATTCAGCGAGTGCCAGCGGACTTCGAGTCCACAATACCCACAGTTCAGCTCCCGCTGTGTATAATCACAGTGGGAGCTGGCCGGTGGCGGTGTGCGTGCATGCATTCTCCCTACCCGGAAGTGTTGGTACGTGATTCGGCGCAGCAGTGCCACCGTGCCGATGTATTTTTAACCACTTAAATACTGGACACTTATACACCTTCCTGCCCAGACCAATTTTCAGCTTTCAGCACTGTCGCTCTTTGAATGACAATTGCGCAGTCATACAACACTGTACTCAAATGAATCATTTCGTTCCCACAAATAGAGCTTTCTTTTGGTGGTATTTGATCACATCTGGGAATTTGATTTTCTGCTAAACAAAAAAAAAAATGACTGAAATTTTTAAAAAAATAAATGTTTTTTTGTTTCAGTTACAAAACTTTGTAAATAAGTATGTTTTCTCCTTCACTGACAGGCACTGATGGGGCTGCACTGACAGGCACTGATAAGGCAGCACTGATGGACACCGATGAGGTGGCACCAATGAGATGGCACCGATGAGGTGGCATTGATGGGCACTGATGATGGGCACTAATATGCGGCACTGATGGGTGGGACACTGACGGGCACTGATAGGTGGCACTGATATGCGGCACTGATAGCTGGCAGAGATGGGCATGGATAGGCGACACGGATGGGCACTGATAGGTGTCATGGATGGGCATGGATTGGCACTGCTAGGTGGCACTGATGTACTGTAACATATGGTAATGATGGATGCCAATCAGTGCCAAACAATAATGCCTGCCAATCAGTGATGCCCATTGTGGGCATTGATTGGCATCCATTTTGGGCACTGATTGGCATCCATTGTGGATACTGATTGGCATCCCTGGTGGTCTAGGGTAGCATACCTGGTGGTGGGCATCCCTGGTGGTCTGGTGGCATCCCTGGTGGTCCAGTGTGGGCATCCTCAGGGGGGCTGTGCTGATAATCGATCAGCACATAACCCCCCCTGTCAGAGGAGCAGCCGATCGGCTCTCCTCTGACACGAGTTGCGGTGTGTCAGACTTATGCCCCGTACACACGGTCGGATTCTCTGACGGAAAATGTCCTATCGGACAATGTTGTCGGAAATTCCGACCGTGTGTAGGCTCCATCGGACTTTTTCCGTCAGATTTTCCGACGGACAAAGTTTTATCTCCTGCTCTCAAATTTCCGACAACAAAGTCCTATCGGACTTTTTCCGATCGTGTGTATCGAATTCTGATGGACAAAGTGCCACGCATGCTCAGATCACATTACAAGACCAAAGCTATTGGCTACTAGCCTCTACGTAGTCCCGTCGTAGGCAACAAACGTCACCACGTTCAGAATGATCGGATTTTCCGACAACTTTGTCCGACTGTGTGTAACACCAGTGTCGGACAAAATCCGTCGGAAAAAATCAGATGGATTTTGTGGTCGGATTTTCCGACCGTGTGTACGGGGCATAACACACTGCAACAACGATCGCCGTGATGCGCGCCCCTGGGATTAATATCCTGAAGACGTCATATGATGTCTGGTCAGGATATTGAAACCACTTTGCCGCCGTCATTTTGTTATATGGCGGGTGGGAAGTGGTTAAAAATTGCCCCTGAGGGACAGGACAACAAAGATAAGCAGATATGCACTACTGTGTTTTGCACAATAATACAACAAGAGGCAAGGAAAATTATCCCTGATGTGTTATTCCATCACGGATTCCAACACAAAAGTATCTTGTATGTGTTTCATTGGACAGAGCATTCTTCTTCTGGAAGGAACCACTATCGTTTGTCTGCTGCACCTGCTGCAAACATCCTACATACATATTTTAAGATCATAAATTGTTTCCACGGATGTCACTTCTGATCAATCGGAGCCCCATATGGTCTTTGTGCAATTACCGAGAAAGAGAGAAGTACATTTAGAGTGCAAACAAGTGGCCGCGGCCCCCACCTATAACTGGCCTTTGCTGCAAGGAGCCCTGGAAGGGTGACGTATCTCAAACAAAACCAAAGAAATTTCCAAGCTCAACTTACCGACCAGTCTGCGACCAACCAAATTGACTTGTCTAACAATATGCGTTAAAAACAGGAGTTTAGTCTGAACACATTTGCAAATACATGCATAAGCTACAGGCCCCGTCAAGGTACATCATTTTCTGTAGTCCTAACTAACTTCTGAGAGTCGGCCTTCTGCCTATCCATTAAAATGCATGTGCTTCCACTGTGGAGACTCTCAGATGTTGGTCTCAGGCTGGTTGGTAAGTTGAGCTTGGAAATTTCTTTGGTTTTGTTTGACTCACCCTCAGAGTGATCTCACTGTTCTTCCAATGAAAGGGGAGCAAAGATCAGTTATCAAAACATCCCCCCCACGGCTATTTTGTCCTGTTTTCAAATCGGTCATTATTGCATTTACAGGAGCCATTTGTGATCCATGGCAGCCATGAAGAATGGATGTTTTTAAAACATACAGTACATGTAGGATGTTTCCAGCAGACACACAATAGTGGTTCCTTCCCGAAGAAAGCATATTAAAAAAAATATACATATATATAAACATAGTCACCCTCCGTGATCAATAGATATAGCCAGCTGAAACTGAACTCAAACTATTGTGTAAGAATGAAACATGCTCACTGAAGCACAAACCCAAGACCGGGCTGGCAGTTTTGTCCCAGGTTCTATTCTCTATGAGGTACAGGCTCACAACAGATCCCCAGTCTCACAACTCAAGAAACAGGCAGTCTTTTTGTAGTTTAATGTTGGCTAGGGTGCAGGGTGGGCATTGGGATACTCCAAATTCAGTGCAAAGCACAACAAAGGGCACTCCCTGGCTATAACTGAACTCGTATAAAATATGAGGAAGAAGTAACATCTTTACCAGGGCTATGAGTCCTGTCCAGGAAGTTTTCACTGCCCGGAGTTCAGAGCTCATTTGTTGGAGTCTGTTAGTTAATAGCTCGGCATTGTTGCGAAGGAGAGCCGATCATGGAGTAACTAACTGAATCCCTAGATAGTTCGGTGTTGAATTTGGTGCCCATGAGAAATGCGTTATCTGGGACAGTTCCTTCTTTTCATTAGAAGTAAGATGAATACCCATCATGGAGGATTTGGAATGGTTAATCTTATATAGGGATGCTTGTCCAAAATTATTTAGTACGCGTTGAAGAGCTTGCAGGGATTGTTTGGGATTAGAGTGCGAGACTATGATGTCATCCGCGTAGAGCCCTAGTTTGTGGGAGGACTCGCCCACTGTTATACTCTCAATTTGCGGATTGGTAAGAGTGGCGGCTGCTAAGGGCTAGATAATCATGGCAAAAATTAGTGGGGATAACCAGCATCCTTGCCTGGTGCCATTCGTGATGGAGAACGGGTCTGACAAGCACCCTCCCGACCAAACTCTAGATGGAGGATTAGTGTAAAGGCCTAGAATGGCTTCTAAGAAGGTGCCGATCAAGCCAAATTTAATGAGCACGCTTTCCAGGTATTTCCAATGCATTCTATAGAACGCCTTCTCCGCATCCAATGAGATGAACAGAGAAGGCGTCCGATGATGTTCCGTCCTTCGAATGAGGTCGATAAACCTGCATGTGACATCTGAGGTCTGGCGATGTGGAATGAACCCTACTTGATCTGGATGTATTAGGGAAAGGATGAGAGTGGCTAGACCAATTACTAACAGTTTGGCGTAGAGCTTTAAGTCAGTGTTGAGTAGGGATATAGGTCGGTAGTTGGCCCAATCGTCAAAGGGTTTACCTTGTTTGGGAATGGTGGCAATTAAGGCTTCTAGAGACTCTTTGGGGATGTCTCTGGTCATTGCAAATCTGTTTAGTGAGGCACATAAGTGGGGGTGAGTAAGTCGGAATACATTTTGTAATATTCATTACAGAACCCATCAGGTCCCGGGCTCTTGTGAAGAGGGACGTAATTAATGGCTGTTTTGAGTTCCAATTCTGTGAACGGTTGTGAGAGGGCATTTAATTGGGAGGGAGTGATCGATGGGAGTTGGACCGATGATAGGAAAGACTGGATGGTAACATCTGTGGGAGGTGGTTCTGCGGAAGATGTGGTGATGTTGAGCGTTGAGTAGAAGGTTTTAACAGTTGGCTATGTCTAGTGGATTCATGCATCTGTGACCTCCGTGGTCAGTTAGGTATGGTATTTTGGATTGAGTTACTCTACGTTTGTATTGGTTGGCCAAAACTTTGCCTGGTCTATTTCCGTGGGAGTACCAGGATAGTCAGAGACGTTTAATGTAGAAATCTAAATTTTTGTGGAGGTGGGAGCTTAAGTCTATTCGAAGTTGGTGGATCTCTTTTGTTTGGGTACATCGTCGCACGTCCGCGTAATTATCAGTTAAAGTGACACAGTGCCGTATCGCAAAAAAATACCTGGTCATTAAGGTGGCAAATCCTTCCGGGGCTGAAGTGGTTAAGGAATGCAACATTCCTTTAAATAACATGTTCCCGGTCACTTTACTTATATTTGTAAGAAATGCGGCCAAGGATTCTGTTCATTTATACCAGACCCTTATCCTAGTGTAGGCTGGTTGAAGTGTGTATGGCTTAATTAGCCAGCAGCCGGCCCAGGCTGGCCAAAGGGTTAAGTATTTCTAGTTCAGTTCCCAGGCTTTTGGTCCTAGCCAGCCCACCTGTGCTTTAAAAAGGGGCGTGGCTAAATATCCAAAGGAAGGGGGTTTTAGTGGGTCCAGTGGGTTTCAGCATCACCTGTGAACGCAGCCATAGGTGCTACTGAAGAAACCAGGGTTTTTCCAAAGACATCCAAACTTTGGACAATGCCGTTATGGACTCTCACCTCATGGAGGTTTGCCTGGGCCACTACATCATTCTAGTCAGGATTAGGGAGAGGACATTGTTCATACTGAACTGTTATGCTGCATCTCTCTAGTAAAGTTACATTACATTATGCATTACATTATGCATTCTGAGCCTGGTCTGAAGTTATTCAAAGGAGTGCATGTGGGTTCTGGCATATCAAACAAAACCTGCGTCTGTAAATGCACTACAGGTAATGAAGTAACATAGTTGGAAAGGGTTACCTCATCAAGACAAGGAAGAGGAGTGTAGTTGCTAAGAGTAATCAAGTACAAGTTTATGACAACAAGCAACCAACCCTTAGGTGTGCTACCTGGTAAAGGTGACATGTCCTCTGGTAGCATGGGGGTCGATGTCCTGGCTCCCTGCCTAGCAGTTGGTATCCAGTAGCAACTGGATCAAACCTATGTTACAGAGATCTATAATCTGGTCACGAGGTTCAGGAAGGAAAGAGTTAAGTGAGAGCATACATGAGGTCTGTGATCGGTGCTCGGTGGGACCCCATTCTTTTACTGGGAGTGAGGTAACAGAGGCACACTGGACTGTGGACTGGTGGAGTGGGCACAGGCTTAGAACGTCCCTCCTAATGCAAACATACAAGTTACAGTGTGTAGTGACATGGGACAAGTTGGTTTTCAGAGGAACTGAGTACAGAGAAGGTTCACCTCTAAGTTGAAGAACTGTCTTAATGTTAGATTCTTCACATGCCATAATGGGGTACAAGCTAACGGTACGTCTCTTATATATTACTGAACATCCGGAGCAATAGACGAATAACATCACTGGAGCTCCGCTATGAACTGTTTCATTCCTGCAACTGTACTATCCACAGACGCAACCTGAGTAAATGTCATCTCTCTATATACCGTCTTCTGACAAATGAGCTTGAATAAAACACAGGATATCTATTCAGCCACTGGACTTGTAGGATGTCAGTGCAGTTTTCCAGGTTTTATCAGACAGAGCGATTTTGCATCATATCCTTTGCATTTGATCATATGATCATATTACCATTATTTTTTTGGCAGCTCTGTTAGAGAAACCAGTCTTTTTACCCATTTCCTCATATTTGGCCCTCAAGGAATTTAGTGACAACTTTATTTGATCCGGCTGGATCAATCGGCATATACTTTCATGCTAATTAGAACTGTCATTAGCTTCATTGGCGTCCGGACGCATTTTTATGTTATATGTTGTTATATATGTTTATATGTTTTCCTCTCTTGTGTCCGTGTTTGTTCTGAATGAAGATCCCACTCAGTCAGGTACATTTTATACCCACGACAGTGATCCGTAGATCCTGCCTTCAAGCGTATCTTTGGTCCACATCTGTACCGCACATTTTTGTATTTACTTAGTAAAAGTGGTTTCTATAGACATATGTGTTTTTGCTTATCAGTGAGCCTCACTTTTTGGTCACTCATCTGTAGTGACTACTTTTTTGTTATAGATTCTTCACATGACCACAGTCTTGGGTTCCCCTATTTAAAATCCATAGCAGACCCAAAGATCTGGTCTGAGAGCTATATGGGCCAGATAGGGAATAGTTTGGCTGTGCACATAGTCCTTCATGAGCTAATCTGGCAATCAGTTCTTAAAGTAATAGTGCCTTCCCCTGTTCACTTCTCCATAAACATGTTGTTATGGAAAAAATTGAAGTTGTAGATGCTTCCTGTGGCTTCCTGGAGGACTTTAGGTCTCAGAATATGAATTTAACCCAATGCACTCATCCTGGGTCATCCAGTGTGTACCAAGAAATGCATGTATGAAATTTATAATATACATATGCACGCACACAGGTCCGGTGGTATCTTTTTCTTTTCAATTTTAGTCTCCTTTAAATTTGTTTTCAATTCCATGATAAAACAAGGTGTTCATCACTTCTAACAAAGTTGAGGTCTGAATAGAAAACTCATTTCCAGTTAATGCCGCCAACAGCTGCGGCTCTTTGAATAGATTCATTTGTTGTTTATCTCCCCGGGACAAAAAAGAAATGACAGTGAAAGATTAGAGAGTGAGATCCGCAATAATAAATTGCTAGAAAAAATATGATCTGTCTTTGATCGTATTTTTTTATTTTTTTTTGCATGTGATTTCATTGTTTTATTGTCTGTAACAGAGTATTCCACTGAACCGTAAAAAGTACCATAGAAAGGAAAAATTGCTGCAATTTGCTGTTGTTTTTCACATAGTAGCATGTTAGCTGGGGGGGAGGGGGGTGTTGGGGTAGGGGTGGGGGTGGGGGTTCTCCCTATTAGCAAGCGGGAACCAGCATGCTAAGACCCTTTTTAAAAATTCTTAGTGTTTGCATGATGATATCATATAATGGGGTGGATTTGTTAAAACTGGAAAGTACAAAGTCTAGTGCAGCTCTGCATAGAAATCAATGAGTTTCCAGGTTTTTTTTTGTCAAAGCTTAAAGGCCAACTCCGGACAAAAATCTTGCTTCAGGGTCTCACCAATGGGTGACCCACTTCAGTATAACACTACATCTTTCCGAGCCTTGTTCCTCTCTTTCTGATGACCAATCTCCCAAAAGAGAGCCCTAGAGACCCACCACCCCCCATGTATAAATACCCTAGCTATGGTAATCCTAACTGGCCAAAATGGCAGACATACCACAGCAAGTTAACCCCAATGATACCAGCAGCAACTTACAAATGCAACATTAATGTATTTACCACCTGGCAAACCTGAATGATTTCATTTGGGCAATGTGAGACCATGGCATCAGAGCACATGTCCCAGGTCTACTGCTAGGTATGCTAGGAAATCTGTATTCTGCTACAAGTATAGCTTCCCTCTTTAATCCTCCAGCACAGGGTGCATTGAACACTCCATATGTAACACTCCAGTCTTTGAAAGGGGAAGGAAGCTGCTCACTGTTTAAAATGCAATATTAAGGTTTATTAAAGAAACCTTTGCACAATCTCACCCAACTGGTATTGTGGTGGCGTAAGGTGCCTTCTCACCTTCTGATTTAACCCTATAATGCCACGCTACCATGCCACAAAGCGGTGCCACTTGTCAAACTCTGCACCCCAAATAAAAATGACGAGGCCATGAAACAAAACATCAGGGTTATGGCATGTGAACAACTCAATCTGGCTGTTATTTCAAAATTTGTGTGGGTTGCTGGGGACAGCCTCTTCTCGCCCACTATCCAGGGACACCGCTGAGCCCCAGGCGGAGGGCAAGAAGAGACAAGTTGTTACCCCATGAGTCAGTGAGAGACCACTGGCCAGACTCTACTACACCATATTTGAAGGAACACTATTGCTCATTTGGGACACCGTTCAGTCACCTATACCTGGGTTCGGAGGGACTAAATTATGGGCACTTCAATCCCAAACTTTAGCCCCAGCGCATTTGCCAGTAGGGTAGGGTTTTCTAAAGACTGCTGAACCATTGTCTTAGTAGCACGCTTTAGACAGGACCTTCCCTAATATAAGATAGGGGTCATTCACTGGTCCACTTGTTTCTTGCTAATGTATTTTTTCACAACTTTTGCCCCTATTTGTTGTACTGTAGTGTTGGGAAGCCTGCTGACAGCTGATGACTCATTCATTGTCAAGGATGTGGCAGCTGGCTTCCCGGCCCTACTCCTTAACAACATATTGACTGTGCGCTTGACGGGTGAACATCCCGCTGAACACACAGAAAATTTGGGTGTTCAACTAACACCCGAACGGGCGATGTTGGGGCCAAACTTTTGCTTGGCCCGAACAGTTTTCCCAACAATAGAAGAGATTCCCAGTGACAGTAGTGGTTCCTAGGGAAGCCATGGGTGTAAACACCCGTGGCTCACTTAGAAACCAGTGACAGCAGGAAGCTGTCAAATATAGAAGTGGTAGATATACTCACCATGCCCAGTTGATAATGTTACAAGGGGTGGGGTCTCCCAGTTGTACAACAGTTTCCTCCTACACCTTAAATTGGCCATATATTTGTGGAGTGAGGTGGGTGTTGTAAGTGAGATCACGATGCATGGGTGCCATGTCATCCTCTATGGAGCTTACTCTCCCCTCCAGAGCTGACATTCTCTCCTGCAGCTTTTGTGTTTCCTGCCGCAGAAAAGTGATCTCCGTTTTGACCCTCTTTTTCTCAGCAGGAAGTGCGCCTATGGATATATTACAGTTGGTCACCGCTGTGAAAATGTCCCTTAGTGTGGGTTCACCCACTGTATTTGTAGCGACAGGGTCTGGGGGCCTAGCAAAGACATCCCCCTGTGTACTCACTGTATCCCAGTCAAATCTGCCTCAGATATGCCTCCTGAGGAATCCCCCTGGTCACTGGCAAGGCTGGGGAGTCCTTGGGCAGCGGTTTGGAGAACAGCTTTTGTGCTGCCTCCTTGTATCTGTTCTTAGTCGTTCTCTGGGACAGGGTGCCATTTTGGGCCATGAGGTCTGCAGTCCAGGCTGTATTTTGCCATTTGGTGGAAGCCATCAGGCCTGTAGCAGTAAGGTGTGGGTAGTACTGGACTCAGCGGAGCTTCCAAATTTTTTTGTGAGACGATCGGCGCGGTACAGTCTGTGTCCTCAGGATATTAGTGCGGATTCTCAGCGGAGAGAGCTGCAGGTGCTTCCAGCTACATCCGCTGCCTGGCCACGCCGCCTAATAACAGTAAATTACAATATGACTTGTGTCGGAATTGTATACATTATATTATTATTAGACATGTGCATTCGTTTTCGTCCGAATGCATTTTGGTCCGAATTTCGGGTATTTTCATTATCGTTTTAACAAACGTAAACAAATGTTCAGAATCCGAAAACCGAAAGATTCAACATAAACAAATGCTTTATTTTAGTTTTCGTTGCGACAACAGTTCGATATAGATAGGAGATTTGAAACATGACGCTGATAATAGCGATCTGTGTCCATCGAACCTGTGGTCGAATGTGTCTAACCTTAGCTCTATTAGTCCAAGAATAATCCCCTGATGACGTCACGTGACCGTGAAGAACACGCGTCGGGAATACTGACACACCGGAAGTGACATTGACGAGCTCGCCGCTCGTATTGTATATACCTGTTTGATTCTATTAAATGTGAGTACCGCTGCTTGTTATCTGCAATAAACATACTTTTTTACCAAAACATACTACACTATCTGGGCATCTATGTTCCTATTCCCCATACCTATCTATGTTCTACTGGTGAGGCCAACACACTGCAGACACCTCCAGTGACAGCTCCAGGGATCTTAAAGGGGACACTGCCTGCCAGAGAAAAGACACACATCAGCAGAGCCGGAGATACAACGCTAAGACGACCACCAGGGACCCCCACACCAAAAGGCTTATATCCACACGCTGTTACCTTACAGCTGTAAGGTAAGGGTAAACCCAAACTTCAGACTTCACGAGGATAATAAGTCACCTTACACACCAACATCACATCGCATGAAGCAATCGCCAGCACTTGCACTTTCTTTTCGTTATGCATATAGATACATTATATGCCGCACCGCTAATTCACTAAAAGAAAAAGGAAATTACTTCACGGACACTGTAGCATTATTTTATTGCACGGAAATGACCAGTATTGTGGATTGAACATATATCCTCTCTATATGCTCTATTAGAAGGACTATTGATCATTTGTTTATTTTTACTTTATTATTTTTTATTACTGTTTTATGCGATTTTATGCGATTTTTAGGTGATATTTATGCTACATTTGCATGCGACCTTATGTGATTTATACGTCATTCTTTTTAGTTTTATTTTATGATCGCCACGTATCAGATACCACGTTTCCCGTAGTGGTTTGATTTATTCACTTGAGCACTTTGACACTTTACTGTACTTATACTTTTTATGATCCATTTAGTGCACGATTGTGCATCTATCATTATTTTCACCTCTACCCGGGTCTGTTTAGACTTACCTGATTTTACATCACTGGATAACAATTACTCAATACCTTGTGGTCTATCCACATCAGGATCTTTTACCTGCCTCTGGTTCACTTCTGTGCTGCTATCACTGCACTATTGCACTTTATTATTTATTCTGTAGAGCGCATCACTCCCTTCCTTTTTATATTCTTCTCTCTGGGCTCAGATATTTCCCCCCAGTGTATGCTGCAGTACTTGTTTCTATTTCATTTGAGTTGGCGCAGGAATACCATTTTTTACTAATTAGTCCAAGAATATTCTACATAGAGAGAAAAGATTTGACATGAAAATTCGACAAAGCAGTCGGCGCGAGCGGACATTTATAGACAAATGCTCCGCCCATAAGAATATTTAATAATAATTAAGAAATATAATTATTACTAGTGTCATACAACATTAGAATTCAACTATAGCTTGTAAGCGGAACATTCGACCGGAAATTTACGATTGCGGCGTTGTACAGTTTAGCTGCTCCATCGAATCTTCTTAGAACATTCCACAGACACCATAAGTCTTCAACTGGCTTAATTATTTCGGATTTTCGGACGAATGCATTTTTTAACGAAACAGAATAAATGAAAACTAATTTCGGGAGTAACTAAATAAATGTATTTTTCGGACAAAAACGAAATTCCGAAACAACAAAATATTTCAGTGTGCACATGTCTAATTATTATTAATTTTTTTTGCTATTTTTTCCCAGGAAAATTAATTAACCGCTTCAATACCCGGCCATAGTCATATGACGCCCACAAGGTGGATCTACCATCCTGGGTGGGCGTCATATGACGTCCTCGGATTCCCGGCCGCCTGGGGGGCGCGTGCGCGCCGCCGGCGGCGCGCGCGCCCGCGGCATCGCTCGGGACCCGTTGCGAGTGCCCGGCGGCCGCGATGTCTGCCGGGCACCCGCGATTGCCCGTTAAAACAACGGGACCGGGCGGGACCGTGGAGCTGTGTGTGTAAACACACAGCTCCACGTCCTGTCAGCGGGGAGGAGACCGATCATGTGATCCCAGTACGGAGGATCACATGATCGGTCTCCTCCCCTTAAGTCCCCTCCCCCTACAGTTAGAATCACTCCTATTAGGGACACACATTAACCCCTCCAGCGCCCTCTAGTGTTAACCCCTTCCCTGACAGTCACATTTACACAGTAATCATTGCAATTTTATAGCAACGATCGCTGTGTAAATGTGAATGGTTCCAAAAATGTGTCAAAAGTGTCCGAAGTGTCCGCCGCAATGTCGCAGTCACGAAAAAAAAAATCGCAGATCCCCGCCATTACTAGTAAAAAAAAAAAAAAAAAAAATTCAATAAATCTATCCCCTATTTTGTAGACGCTATAACTTTTGCGCAAACCGATCAATATACGCTTATTGCGATTTTTTTTACCAAAAATATGTAGAAGAATACGTATCGGCCTAAATTGAGGAAAAAAATTGTTTTTTTTTTTTTAAAAAAACGGGATATTTATTATAGCAAAAAGTAAAAAAATATATTGTTTTTTTTTTTCAAAATCGTCGCTCTTCTTTTGTTTATAGCGCAAAAAATAAAAACCGCAGGGGCGATCAAATACCACCAAAAGAAAGCTCTATTTGTGGGAAAAAAAGGACGTCAATTTTGTTTGGGTGTAACGTCGCACGACCGTGCAATTGTTAGTTAAAGCGACGCAGTGCCGAATCGCAAAAAGTGCTCTGGTAAGGAAGGGTGTTTAAAAGCCCTGTATTGAAGTGGTTAAGTTACCCTTTCAGCCTGCAGATTTAGAGACTGCACTATGCTTTTATTCCAGCTCAGTTACTCGAAAAGATCTGAAATTACAGAAAATTGGATCAAATACTTACCAAATTGTACTTTTCTGGCGCCAATTCATGGCAGCATATTACCATGAGAATGCTGCCATATTGGTGCCAGGAAAATTAGAGGAGCAAAAAAGCCAGGTGAGTGGAATTCTTAATGAAATCAGCAAAGGCAGGTGCTATGTTTGCCTTCACGCAGGTTTTCTTGGACACAAACAGCATAGCAAACCACAAAATAGAAGCACTAGTAAAAGCAATCCCACTAGAATTGTATGCAGTAAAACATGCATACAAATACAATACAGAAAAAGTATTAATAAATGTAGAGATGTGGTTGAATGAATGGGAAATAGTATGAAAAGAAGAGGATTCTACTGGTGCTGATAAATTATACAACACTAATTAGCAGTCTGGTGATGTGCAGTCGGGAACAGATGGAGGTAATCCCGGGATCTGAAGAAAAAATCCAAGAGAGACCGACACACAGAATCCTAAGAAATCTTGATCTTATATTCACAAAACATCATATATAAAATACAAAATAAAATAGGATGGCTAATAAAGTGCAAATCAGATTTGCAGTTGATCCAACACAGCACTGTCCATTATACTTTATTGATTTGTACTAACAATTACATTTTTCAGGACAAGCTTTTTGGAATTTATCACTAGCAAAAATGTAAGAAAAAAAAATCTGCAGTTGTTGAAAAAGACCTGGAGGACTGCTACATGTAGAAAAAATATTACAATGCCAATCAGATGGTGAACATAAGTAAAAGAATAAGGTCTCTTTCAGATGGTTGAGGAGGAAGGGGGTGGTAGAAACAGAAGATGGCTGAGACATGGTTTTACTGCTCTCTGAGTCACCCACCCGAACTGGCAAATTACAGCCGGACACATGCTGCGGCTACAATGCTTTGTGATTGTGGCATTTTTAATATGGGGGCAGAGTTTGACAGGTGGTACCACCTGTCAAACTCCCCCGTTGAGTTCAGTGAGGAAGTACCGCACCCACCACCATACCTCCCAGCTTTTTTGAGGGACACCTATTAGCAAAAGTATGTAGGTATAGGACACACCCCCTGTCACGCCACGACACGAGCGCGCAGCAGGGAAATTCTGTGTTGGTCGTGTCCCTCGGACACGGCCAATCACAGATCGCTGTAAACGGCCAATCACAGCGGCCGTTTACAGCGCGATCACACTGGCCAATGAGAGATGATCTCATATGTAAACATATGAGATCATCTCTCAGCGCCGCTCCCACTCCTCACACAGAGACAGCGTGTGAGGAGGGGGAGATGAACGGCTACAGCACCGTAAGTTTAAAAAAATTAATAAACGAAATGCCATCTGTGCCCACTGTGACCACTGCAATCTGTCCCCAATGCCAATTGCCATAACCATATGTCCCCAATGCCATCTGCAAGTGCCATATGTCCCCAATGCCACCTGTCCCCAATGCCATCTGTCCCCAGTGCCATCCCCAGTGCCATCTGCCAGTGCCATCTGTAGTCAGTGGCACCTGTCATCAGTGCCACCTGTCATCAGTGCCACATAGTGCCATCTGTCATCAGTGCCACATATTAGTGCCATCTGTCATCAGTGTCACGTATTAGTGCCATCTGTCATCAGTGCCACCTGTCAGTGTCACGTGCCATCTGTTATCAGTGTCACCTGTCATCAATGCCACGTATCAGTGCCATCTGTCATCAGTGTCATGTGTCATCAGTGCCACGTATTAGTGCCGTCTGTCATCAGTGCCACGTATTAGTGCCACGTGATATCAGTGCCATGTATAAGTGCCATCTCTCATCAGTGCCACATATTAGTGCCATCTGTCATCAGTGTCACGTGTCATCAGTTCCCCGTATTAGTACCATCTGTCATCAGTGCCACGTCAGTGTCACGTGTCATCAGTGCCACGTCAGTGTCACGTGTCATCAGTGCCACGTCAGTGTCATGTGTCATTGTCCTGGTGCTCCAGGGCCTTCAAAAGTGTAATAGGTAGTCAACAATTTAGGGCTCTTTCACACGGGGCGGATCAGTGCAGATCCACCCCGTGGATAGCCGCTTGCTCAGCGGGGATCGCCATAGCGATCTCCACTGAGCAGGAAGATGACAGGTCCGTCCCTGCACGGAGTGCAGGGACGGACCTGTCAGAGCGCCGCTCTCCCCTTTGGGGGATCGGGTGATGACGGACCGTAGAGTCCGTCGTCACCCGATCCGCTCTGCAGACGGATGAAAAAATTGGGTTTTCCTCCGTCTGCAGAAACGGAGCATGGCGGGCACGGACGAGAGCGGGTGTCAGCGGATGCTCATCCGCTGACACCCGCTATCCCATAGGGATACCTGTATGTCCGTTTTGCATCCGAAAACGGAAGGCTGCAAAACGGACATACGGTCCGTCCGTGTGAAAGAGCCCGTAGATGTGTAATTTATGCTCCTAGAACACATGATGGCGCTCCCTGCATGTTGGGCCTCTCTAAGTGGCCAGGCTGTGTAAAAGTCCCACACATGTGGTATCGTAATAATCAGGAGGAGTAGCAGAATTTATTTTGGGGTGTCATTTGTGGTATACACATGCCATGTGAGAGAAATAACCTATTACAATGACAATTTTGTAGAAAAAAAATTAAAAATAAAAAAATAATTCATTTTGCAAAGAATTGTGGGAAAAAATGACAACAACAAAAAGCTCACCATGCCTCTTACTAAATAATTTGGAATGTCTACTTCCAAAAAAGGGGTCATTTGGGGAGTATTTGCACTTTCCTGGCCTGTTCGGGTCGCAAGAAATGAGATCGGTCACCAGTGCATCAGATGTGATCAATTTTGTATGATTCGCACCACAGTTTGTAGAGTCTGTAGCTTTCATAAAGACCAAATAATTTCCACTAATTTGGGTTATTTTTACCAAAGATATGTAGCAGTATAAATTGTGGCCAAAATTTATGAAGAAAAATTAATAATTTCCTAAATTGTATCACAGAAACAAAGAAAAATGCGTTTTTTTTCAAAATTTTCGGTCTTTTTTCATTTATAGCGCAAAAAATAAAAAAAACCCAGAGGTGATCAAATACCACCAAAAGGAAGCTCTATTTGTGGGAAAAAAAGGACAAAAAATTCATTTGGGTACAGTGTTGCATGACTGAGTAATTGTCAGTCAAAGTGTGAGAGCACCGAAAGCTGAAAATTGGTCTGGATGGGAGGGGGGTTTAAGTGCCTGGTAAGCAAGTGGTTAAAAGAGAATTAGTGCTTTTTTAGCACTACTATACCTTTATACTGGCTTTTGCAATTTACAAATGCAGCAATATAGAAATTGGATGAAAGGTTTAGTACTGGGAAATACTTTTTGAAAAATAAAAAGTGCATTTTTTATACAACTATATAGATCAGACCTAAATGAGAGATAAATGAGGAGGAAAGAGGGACAGAGGGACTTTGTTCCAAATCAGGGACAATCCCTCGAAATCAGGGACAGTGGGGAGCTACGGCCACCACCACCACCATGTGTGTGCCCAGGAAGGCCATGGCGGGTGTTGGCAGATAGAGTGATGGTAATACCCCTGCTAAATGTTTCACTTCATGCTATAGCCAAAGGTTGGACCCATTTAGTTCATTTGTGAAAAAGAAGTGGAGACAGTGGCTAATGCCCCGTACACACGATCGGAAATTTCGCCAGAAAAAGTCCGATGTGAGCTTTTGGACGGAAATTCCGATCGTGTGTATGCTCCATCGGACTTTTGATGGCGGAATTTCCGCCAGCGAAAGATTGAGAGCAGGTTCTCTGTTTTTCCGACGGAAAATGTTCCTATCGGAAATTCCGATTGTCTGTAGCGATTCCAACGCACAAAATTCCTACGCATGCTCGGAAACAATTTGACGCATGCTCGGAAGCATTGAACTTAATTTTCTCGGCTCGTCGTAGTGTTGTACGTCACTGCGTTCTTGACGGTCGAAAGTTCAGATAACTTTTGTTTGAGCGTGTGTATGCAAGGCAAGCTTGAGCGGAATTCCGTCGGAAAAAACATCCAAGATTTTGGACAATGGAAATTCCTATCGTGTGTACGGGGCATTAGGCTGTTCTCTACTATGAGAGGAAAGAAAATGGACTTTCTCAGTACTGATAAGCACAATACACTTTGGAATAAAAAAAAAAAAATTGAATTTATTTTACATATAAAATACTAAACATGATTTCAAAAAAGCAATACATAAAAACAAAGAAAATGTTGATACAGTATGTGAATACTTATGGATGAATTCAAGATTTGGAAAGTCCTCACAGGACATATAATATTCGGATGATGGTACCCATTTTTTGTTTACTATTTTAATTTCCCATGATGGGATCTCAACCCTAAAGCCCCATACACACGGTCGGATTTTCCGATGGATTCTGTCCTATCGGACAATGTTGTCGGAAATTCCGACCGTGTGTAGGCACCATCGGACAGTTTCCATCGGATTGTCCGACGGACAAAGTTCTATCTCCTGCTCTATAAATATTCTGACAACAAAGTCCGATCACACCAATTCCGATCGTGTGTAGCGAATTCCGACGGACAAAGTGCCACGCATGCTCAGATCACATTACAAGACCAAAGCTATTGGCTACTAGCCTCTACGTAGTCCCGTCGTACGCAACGAACATCACCACGTTCAGAATGATCGGATATTCCGACAACTTTGTCCGACCGTGTGTATGCAACACCAGTGTCGGACAAAATCCGTCGGACCATTTGGTGGTCGGATTTTCCGACCGTGTGTATGGGGCTTTAGGCAAACTCTCTGATTTTTGCATCCCCCCTGCAAAAAAATTGAGCATTAATCTGCATGTTTAACCCCTAAGCATACATTTCCCCACCCCCCGTGCAAATCTCCCCTGCCAGCCCTAATCTTTGCCCCCCACCCCCCCTCCAAGCTCACCTACTCTCTCTCGCTCTCTAAATCCCCCCAGCTCAACCCCCCAAAATAAATCACCCCTCCTAGCACAAATTCTCTACACCTCAAATTTCCCCTCCAAGCACAAATCATCTCCCCCCACTCCAAACCCCCCTCCCAATCCCTCATCCTAGCACAAATCCCCCCCCCCCCCAAATTTACCCTCCTAGCATAAATAAAAAAAATCATCTCTACTAGCAAAAATCCCCTCCCCCCCAAAAAAATATCCCCTCCTAGCACAAATTTCCTCCCCCCTCTTTAATATCACCTCTTCTAGCGCAGATCATCAAATCCCCCCCTCCTGGCACACATCCTCTTCCCCCATTCCCCCTCCCAACACAAATCCCCCCCAAATCACTATTTCTAGCACACATTCCTAATTCCCCCATCTAGAACAATTCTTAGTCCCTGCCACCCTCCAATGTCCTCCTTCCGACACAAATCTCCTGGAGGTGCCCCCCCCCCTCAGATGATACCATAGTGCCCAGGGGAACCATCCCTTCTGCCCACCCATTGTCCCGGCCCTGAGTATAGAACAGCAAGTGTTGGCAGATAGAGTGATGGTAATACCCCTGCTAAATGTTTCACTTCCTGCTATAGCCAAAGGTTGGACCCATTTAGTTCAGCAAGTGGAAGGAAAATGATAAATGGTTTTCAATTTTTTTTTACAAATAAATATCTGAAAAGTGTGGCTTGCATGTGTATTCAGCCCCCCCATACTTTGTAGAACCGCCTTTCGCTGCAATTACAGCTGCAAGTCTTTTTGGGGATGTCTCTACCAGCTTTGCACATCTAGAGAGGGACATTTTTGCCCATTCTTCTTTGCAAAATAGCTCAAGTTCTGTCAGACTGGATGGATTGGATGGATGGAGTTTCAAGTCTTGCCACAGATTCTCAATTGGATTTTGGTCTGAACTTTGACTGGTTTATTCTAACACATGAATATGCTTTGATCTACACCTTCTACACCTACATTTCATTGTAGCTCTGGCTGTATGTTTAGGGTTGTTGTCCTACTGGAAGGTGAACCTCCACCCCAGTCTCAAGTCTTATGCAGACTCTAATGCTGCGTACACGCGGTCGGACTTTCCGGCAGAAAAAGTCAGACGGAATCTTTTCATCGGATATTCCGATCGTGTGTGGGCCTCATCAGACTTTTTTTTTTCGAAAATTCTGACGGACCTAGAAATAGAACATGTTTTAAATATTTCCGACGGAATCAATTCCTATCGGGAAAACCGCTCGTCTGTATGCTGTTCCGACGGACCAAAAACCGTGCATGCTCTGAAGCAAGTACGAGACGGCAGCTATTGGCTACTGGCTATTGAACTTCCATTTCCTAGTCCCGTTGTACGTGTTG
>CM053030.1:25172068-25280917 GCA_028564925.1 Lithobates sylvaticus | reverse complement strand
CATGGGCTTTTTCCTATGCAGATATGCTGGGGCAATCACAAGCTTGAAGAACTAGGGATGCTTGGAAAAGACTGCACTTGTCAGAAACCATGAAATCAGGCTGAGACAGAAGTACAGTTAAATCACACTCGTTTAATAATAAAGGTAAAAAGAACAAACGTGGTCAAGCCAAAGTTCAGTAACCGGAAGGGATAGTTAGCCAAGCCAGAAGTCAGGGATCAATGTAGTGTAACAGCAAGCAGGATCTGGAGCCAGAAGATAGGTCAGTAAAGCAAGTCTTGAACAGGATCGCAGGAGAGGCGAGAACCACTGGACAGGATGGCTTAAGTAGGCAGGACTGACGAGCAGGATATCATCAACAGCTGAGTAACTGTGGAGAGATAGGAGCTGGCAATTAGGGATGAGCTGAACACCCCCTGTTCGGTTTGCAGCAGAACATGTGAACAGGCAAACACTGTTAAAGTCAATGGGACACAAACATGAAAAATCAAAAGTGCTAATTTTAAAGGCTTATATGCAAATTATTGTCTTTAAAAGTGTTTGGGGACCGGGTCCTGCCCCAGGGGACATGTATCAATGCAAAATAAAGTTTTAAAAACTCAAGTTTTTTCGGGAGCAGTGATTTTAATAATGCTTAAAGTGAAAAAATAAAAGTGTAATATTCCTTTAAATTTCGTACCTGGGGGTGTCTATAGTATGCCTGTAAAGTGGCACATGTTTTCCGTGTTTAGAACAGTCCGAGAGCAAAATTAAATTTCTAAAGGAAAAAAGGTAATTTAAAAGCACTCGTAAAAGTACGATATAATGAATTGTCGGTCCCGGCAATACACATAAAAGTTCATTGATAAAAACAGCATGGGATTCCCCCACAGGGGAACCCCGAACCAAAATAAAAAAAAAAATGCATGGGGGTCCCCCCAAATTTCATACCAGGCCCTTCAGGTCTGGTATGGATATGAAGGGGAACCACGTGCCAAAATAAAAAAAATGGTGTGGGGGTCCCCCTCAAAATCCATACCAGACCCTTCAGGTTTGGTATGGATTTTAAGGGGAACCCTGCACCAAAATTAAAAAAAATGGCGTCCAAAATCCATACCAGACCCTTATCCGAGCATGCAACCAGGCAGGCCACAGGAAAAGAGGGGGGGGGGAGAGCGCCCCCCTGAACCGTACCAGGCCACATGCCCTCAACATTGGGAGGATGCTTTGGGGTAGCCCCCCAAATCACCTTGTCCCCATGTTGATGGGGAGAAGGGCCTCATCCCCACAACCCTTGCCCGGTGGTTGTGGGGGTCTGCGGGTGGGGGGTTTATCGGAATCTGGAAGCCCCCTTTAACAAGGGGATCCCCAGATCCCGCCTCCCCTGTGTGAAATAGAAACGGGATACAAATATACTCCTACAAACAATTTGTGAAAATTGTAAAAAAAGACAATACATGCCTTGGGACAAGTCCTTTATTAAAAAAATTAAAAAAATAAATCTGTCCCACAAAGTCTTGTTCTTTTTCTTCTCTCGGACCGAAAAAAAAAAAAAAAAAAGCTGCCTACGATCTGCCTCCATGGGAGGCACCCACCGTAATGACAGGTCTCTCAGGTGACAGTTCTTTTATAACTGAGTGCGGGGCCACACAATGATGTTGCTGGGTGACCCCCCCATCCCTATGGCTTTCCCGTAGCATCAGAGGGGGGCGGGGCCATCCGGTCCGCTCCCCTCTGACGCACAGGGACATCCCTATGGCTTTTTCCGTAGCGTCAGAGGGGGTGGGGTCACTCGGTTACGTAAAGAGTGACCCTGCCCCCTCTGACGCTACGGGAGAGCCACAGGGATGTCCCTGTGCGTCAGAGGGGGGCGGGGTCACCGGCAACATCATCGCGTGGCCCCACCCTCAGTTGTAAAAGAACTGTCACCTGAGAGGCCCGTCATTACAGCGGGTGCCTCCCATGGAGGCAGATCGTAGGCGGCTTGCGGCTTTTCTTTTGGTCCATCTGAGCGAGAGAAAAGAACATGACTTCGTGGGACAGTTTTATTTTTTTATTTTTTTAATAAAGGACTTGTCCCAAGGCGTGTATTGTCTTTTTTTTAACATTTTCACACCCTCCTGTCCTGTGCACAATAAACAGGGACAAGGGCCCAGAGACAAACGTGAGGGAATTTCTCATTGCCGTTGCCTGAGTCAGGATCGCCAGTGCTATGCCGAGTTCAGAGTTCCCGCTATTAAGGAATATTGCTGGGACTTGCAGTCCTCCATGAAGATATCATCCATGGACTCTGCAAAGAATGGGCTCTTTCCTATGCAGGTATGCTGGGGCAATCAAAAGCTTGAATAACTAGGGATGCTTGAAAAAGACTGTACTTTATATTGAACTGTTATGTTAACTCATTCTTCAGTAAAGCTTTGATACTTTTCCTTTGCCTGGTCTGAAGTTACTAAAGGGGTATAATGCAAGTAACCAGCACATATAATCTACAGTTATGGCCAGATAAAAAACATTGGGGTATGAAGACATCAGTGTATGAGTTAACACAGTGTGAAGTACAAGCAGGTGGTTACCAAGGGTAACAAAGGTTTCCCTAGCAGCCTGTCATAAGCTTGTACATATGGCAGGTGTGATAGCTTCTTGCAGGAGGAGATGTTGTCGTCACGACTTGTTGCCGTGAGCAGGTCCATCTCCCAAAGCCACGGGAGAAGATCAGCACTGCAGAGGTCCTCAACCCATACACAGGTACGGAAGAGGAAGAGTTAAATGAAGTGCACGCATGGAGTCAGTGCTAGGTGCATGGCGGGGCTCCATAACATTACTGAGAGTGAGATAGCAGTGATATGCTGGACAGGTCTAGAGGGCAAGGGCTCTGTGTGCCCCTTTTAAATACATCAGTGACCGTGGTGGTGTTTATTAACATCGGGAGAGTTTACTTAAATTCAGTCACCTGTTCAAGTAAAGTGTAAGGCAGTTACTCTGTACAAGGTGCCTAGCATAGCCCAGAAAAATCCACCCCAGAGTAGGCCTCTCATGTGACCCTTGCTTGGCATCCAACGAGGAGTGAAACATGGAGGAAGTGTCACCCGCCTACCCTACATGTAGAACAGACTTTATAAGTCTACACTGCCAAAAAACTCTTTTACTTACCTGCTAGCAATTTTTTTCATCAATACTATGACTGAGAAGTATGTATAATACAGAGTACAGTGGCAGCAAAAATGGAGGCTGGTACCAAGATAATGTAACTCCAGCATGTTTGTATAGCATTTATATAATCAATGCCTGCCCAATGGGTGGATCAAGAAGATGGTGGACTCAGAAGAAAAGGAGAAGGACATGGCACTGGCAGGGATTTAGTGGATGCAGGAGCTTGAAACTCACATCATTGGAAGAGAACAGATCCACAGGTACTGTAATGTCCCCTACACATGAGCAGATTTTCCATCGGAAAAATCTTGGATTGTTTTTCCGACGGAATTCCGCTCAAGCTTGGCTTGCATACACACGGTCACACAAAAGTTCACTGAACTTTCGACCGTCAAGAATGCGGTGACGTACAACACTACGACGAGCCGAGAAAATTAAGTTCAATGCTTCTGAGCATGCGTCAAATTGTTTTGCGCGTCGGAATTGGTACAGACGATCAGAATTTCCGATCGAAACTTTTTTCGACCGAAAAATTGAGAACCTGCTCTCAATCTTTTTCTGGCTGGAATTCCGCCAGCAAAAGTCCAATGGAGCATACACACGGTCGCACTTTCCGACTAAAAGCTGTCTTTGGACTTTTGCTGGTGGGAATTTACGATCGTGTGTACGCAGCATAAGTATTTCAGAATGTGTAGGTATGCTATGGCAAATGCTCGCCACCCCCACCACACTTAACTTCCACTTTAAAAGACAACTGGTATGTATCGGCCATAACCCCAAGGGGCGGCCTTGACTTTCTGGGCTTACCAGTTACCTCCTCGCAGCTTGTCGGTTGTTGTCTAGGGGTTTCCAGGGTTAGTACCCAGTGACTTCAGATGCTGACACATAAAAGTCCTTTTCAAGGTTTTTATTTTGCAGTGGTAACATCCAACATAACACAGTGTCTGATAGAAATAGAGGGTACGGGTGATAAACTCAGGCACCCTGGACTGCTGACATCCACTGAATGTCTCTAATCAACCCAGAGAGTAGCCACTCGCAGCTGGGTGCTTCACTGCCGGATAGACCTCCTGCCAGAGATCTAGCAGCCAACATGTGATCCGGAAACTTTGCAAAGTCTCTGCCACAGACTAACTTGTAACTAAAGATGAATAGGAACCTTTCCCACAGTACCTGGATCTCGCAAGCTTCTTGGTGATACTGTGCGAAGTGTGGATTCTTTAGTGTTCATACAACTCAGCACCCAGCTTGTTGGCCCTCCTCCGAAGAGTCCTTCCCTGGTCACTTGTACGAGTTGCCGTGTCCCTCCAATACCGAGAGCACACCGGGACGCCTCTGAATCCTCCCTAAGTTACTGGGCCTCGGACTATCCAGTTCCGAGACTCAGGAACAGACGGATCCCTGCCCCAGACCATGAGGGCCTCTGGGGTTGGTCGCATTGACCATACTTGCGGGACGGCAAACACTCCTTGGCCCGGGACACCTTGCGGGGCTGCCCCGGACCAGAACCAGGAATCCCACCAGCAGCCGAACCCTGAACACGTGACTTCAGCACCTTAAATACCCCTTCCCAGACTATGCTGCGGGGCCAGACGCGCCCACTGATTGGCTCCGGGAAAGTTTGGTACCTAAGACGTTCCAACCAGACCTGGTTCTCAGCCTGTCATGGGTGCCTCACTGCACCTATGACCAGGTGGAACCTTAGTACAGCCCAGCCAGACTGATGCCAAAGTAAATCCTGTACAATTAACCCCCAGAACTCCGTTACAGTTCTGAGAAAAACTAAATTTGCACTAATAGCGCACACTTAGTAAAAGTGTGACCGCTACAGGTATAAAAGGTACAACTAATCCTTGAATTAAAAACAGTTGGGTCACCTCCCCACTCGCAACCTGTGATTGCAAAGTGATGGATCATCAACTGTCTGTCATCTATCTTCTCTCTCTTGTCACCTGCCTTCTCTTTTCTGTCTTCATGTCATTTGTCTTCTCTCTCCTGTCATCTGTCTTCTCCCTTCTGTCTTCAAGTCATTTTCCTTCTCTCTTCTGTCAACAAACTAAATAAAGTTTTTTGACTGAAGTTAAGCATTACAGATACTTGTCAAGCCCTGTCTAACCTCCACGTTGGATAGTGTTGGAGCTTATATATTGTAGATGATGTTCCCCTACTCCTCATGTGACAATGTTCAAGCCTGGCAATTGGCTGCTCAGGCATGAGCACTGCATGCTGGGAGGGGTCACATTCACCACCATACCCACACATATTAGGAATTTTTGTTGGCCTTTTCAGAATGAAGAAGTCAAGAAGTTGAGTATAAGGAGAATGAGTCACAAGAGACCTACAGTATAAGTGATTACCAATATTTATAAAGCACACACAATGATGTTGTTAATGCAATGGGGGGGGGGGGGGGCCCTTGGGGGGGGGGGGGGGGGGGGGGGGGGGGGGGGGGGGCGGGGGGGGGGGCCCTTCTCCACCTGTGGCGCAGTGTGATCCCATGCGGGGCGCTTGGGGGGGGAGGGGCACCCTCTCTCTCAAATGTAAGTTGATATACTTAAAACACTCTATCTAATATTGTGGACTTATTTCATTAAAATGTGTTATATACGTATACGCGGTCATGCCATTGACCAAATAATGTCTCACTTGTTATTCTGTTGATACAACGAAGTGTATGCTTGTATTATTCCTTTTTTTTTTTTGTTCCCAATGTTTCGTGTCATGTTTCACTATGTTCATGTGGAAAAAACCTAATAAAACTTTTTTGAAATTATAAAGCACACACAATACAGCCTTTCCTACAAGCAAAAAAAAAGAAGAGAGAATTGCCTACCTTATTCTACCGTACTAAGAATAAGCCAGTGATACAGGAAAGCTCTCAGGCTCAGTCACTCTGCACCAGACATGGGAGCCATCCAAAAATTTGTTTAGTTTTGTTCCGTATAAAAAAAAATTCAAATTTCGTACTAATCGTTACGAATCGTTAATTTGGATAACGGCACTCTACGAATAATAACGAATTATCCGAAAATGTATTAACGTTACATAACACATAAGTCTATTGTCTATTGTTCACCAATCACTCAGAGGAAGTACAAAATACGAAATTTTGTTTACGAATACATACGAATCGTTACGAATCGTTAATTTGGATAACGAATAATGACACACTACGAATAATAACGAATTATCCAAAAACTTATTAACGTTACATAACACAAGTCTTTTGTCTATTGTTCACCAATCACTCAGAGGAAGTACGAAATACGAAATTTCGTTTACGAATACGAAATTTCGTTTACGAATACGAAATTTCGGATTTCGTACTTCCTCTGAGTGATTGGTGAACAATAGACAATAGACTTGTGTTATGTAACGTTAATACGTTTTTGGATAATTCGTTATTATTAGAGTGTCGATATTCGTTATACTGAATCTCGAATTCATTCGAATCATTCGTTATATCCGCTATAATTTCTTTCATATTAGTTGAAATTAGTTATTTGGTAGTAATTTGGATCCGAAATTCGTAAACGAAATTTCGTATATTTCGTACAGAATTCGTATTCGTAAAAATTCGTAATTCGGATTCGTACGAATGTATGAATTTCGAAAAATTCGTACGAATTTCCTATTCGTGCGAAACTAATCGCACGTGTCTACTCTGCACAGCTCACAAGTTACCCTTATTAGCAAGTCTGTTACTGGCGCCTAGTTAGACAAACTTCAGATGGTCTCATTTTGGCATAATGAGCCCTTTATAGGTACAGCTTCCTAGTAGCTGCAATTTTTGGCAATTTTATGGGTAATATAAATACACAGAATTCTTATTTTTCTTAAAGTGGTTGTAACCCTAAAAACACCTTTCACTGGCAGCCCATCTCCTTTATTTGGCAATAACTCACTGTTTGTTTAAAAATATGCCTCTAAATACCTTTTCCAGTTATCTTCATGTGACTCCCGGCCGCTCTGCTACTGCGATCCAGGGCTACAGCAGAAGAAGCAGAGATCTCCCTCTGACGTTGGCCGGGAGTCATGTGACCACTGTACTGGCCACTCAGCACCTCCCACTGTAGCCTTGGATCATAGTAGCAGTAGCATATAACTGGAAAAAGGTATTTAGAAGCATCTATTTAAGCAAACACTTACAGAGTGAGTTATTGCCACATAAAGGAAGGGGGCTGCCAGTGTATTTAGTAGAGTCTTTGGTGGGGGGTGGGACAGAGACACAGATACAGAAGCTAACAGGCAGGGAGGAGGTGAGGAGAACAGAGGAGAGCTGCGGATGATGGAGGCACATAAGCTGACCATGCTAGTTAGGGATCAGCAGCCATGATTATCATGGTCAGCTCACAGAAGGGGGACACAGGAAGTGGAAGGATCAGCCAGGTTTTTTACAGTTTAGAGAGGGGCAGATTAGCCATAACAAGAACTGTGCTGTTCAATATGCTATAAGGGGACAGGATCTCTTTTTTAGGGTTACATGATGGTATGATGTGTTTCAGTACAGACGGAAGTGTATTAATGCAGACTAAAGTGGATGTAAACCATCACATATACCCAGTAAAGTGAACAGCCTCAGATGATACACAGGAATGAAACAAATCTCCCTACATACGTTTTACCTGTATATCTGCTATCTTCAGCTTTATATATCCTTTAGAATGTGCACATTGTGTTTCAGATTTTCTCTTCCTGTTCAGCACTGGGAGTGGATTATTGGCATACAGCCAAAACAGCTGATTGGAGGAAAGGCACACATACCCAATCCACATTGGCAAATGAAGAAATGAATGTGTAGAGCTCTGCTGTGAGAAGGCAAGCTGTCTGCTAATCTCAAATTTCATGAATCGGGTTTACATCCACTTTAAAGAAAAGATAACCCAATGGTAGAGCTGGTATCACACCGTAACAGCCATTGCCAAACAGGGGGTGCCAATAGAGATCCATAGATTTGTCACCACCTCGTGTGTCGGCAAGCATCCTGTACTCCAGTACAGGAAACCACAGAGGAACCATGTTCCTCTTGACCTGACTTCCTCTCCAACTAGAATGCCGCTGCTGATGAACGCCACCTACAGTGGAGAAAGGAGACTTCATCTGTCTATACGCAGATAGTGATTGAGACTCCACTGGCCTGTGGACTAGTTAGCATGTTGACAGTATAAATAAAAGCAGTAGAGCATTCAATGGAGGATTCTGATAAGCTCAACGTGATACCAGCATCTGTGTCTGTGTTACTTGGAGATATACAAGCGCATTTTTTCCCGGCATTATACAAGAGAGCTGTTTTTGTGCTTGTAAGCGCAAATAAATTATTTGCTTATAGGGAGAAGCTTAAAATTTCCCGGACACACCTGCCTATATGCAGATTGTATCAATTACAATCTGCATATAGGCAGGTGTGTCCGGGAAATTTGGCCTGTGGACTAGTTAGAGTTAGCTTTCTTTTATAAATATACTGTATAGGATTTTTTAATTTGTAATTCAGCTGAGGCTTGAAATCACTGTTATGCCGCGTACACACGACCAGATTTTTGACAGCAAAGGTCCGACGGAACGAATCCGTCGGACATTCCGATCGTGTGTGGGCTCCATCGGACCTTTGCATGGCAAAAATCTGACGGCGCAGAAGGCGGCGACAGCGGCAAGAACAGAAGAGACCCCCGAAGACCTCCAAAGGCGGAACGAGACCCCCAGACGACGGCGGCGACGAAAAAGAAAGCCGGGCTCCTCCGCTCGTGAAAGAGCTAGGTAAAAGAGGTAAAAGAGCAGAAGAGAGCGGAGGAGTCCAGCGAGAAGACCCCCCAAGACGGCAGAAGACCCCCGGAGCAGTGCAATAAAAAATTGTGTTTTTTTTTTATTTACACTTTTACACCTTAGGTGAATGGGTAGGGGTACATCATACCCCATACTCATTCACATAGGGTGGGGGGCCGGGATCTGGGGGCCCCCTTATTAAAGGGGGGGCTCTCAGATTCCGATAAGCCCCCTGCCCGCAGACCCCGACAACCAACGGCCAGGGTTGTCGGGAAGAGGCCCTTGTCCTCATCAACATGGGGACAATGTGCTTTGGGGTGGGGGGGCATGTTGAGGGCACGCGGCCTGGTATGGCTCACCTCCTTTCCTGACCGGCCGGGCTGCGTGCTCGGATAAGGGTCTGGTATCGATTTTGGGGGGACCTCCGCGCCGTTTTTTTCGGCGTAGCGGCTTACCCTTAAAATACATACCATGCGACGGGGCTCGCAAGGTGTCAATCTCGCCAATAAAAGTGGCGAGATTGACTTCCTTTTCTAGTCCCGTCGTAACTCATCACGTTCTAAATGAACGGACCGTGTGTGGGCAAGTCCGTTCATTTGGAAGTCTGTCGGAACTCCGCCGGAAGTCCGGCGGGGACTCCGTCGGACCTAGTCTGCCGGAAAGTCCGGTCAAGTGTGGGCAAGTCCGTTTATTCGGAACTCCGTCGGACCTAGTCTGCTGGAAAGTTTACATTTTCTAATGGATTATTTCTTTTGCAAACCCTTTTCTTGCTGGGTTAACTGTTTTGTTTTGAATAATTTGTGCTACAGATGTGTCAGTGAGTTTGGCTTCAGTCTGGGGGGTCACCAGTAGGAGGCAGCAAAAGTACCCTTCTATTCAGAACCATTATGAACTTTGCTTTTAATGGAATTACTGTAAAAACAGTATTGCATTTCAGCTTTTATACTGTCTGCAAACACATGAAAGAGCTCCATTTAGGCATATGAAGTACCGTTGATGTCAAATAATATGAGTATGGCCTAGGGTGTACCGAGGACATATCTATTGTGTAAAAAGTTTGGAGCTGAAAGCTTTTTCCTGTATCAGAAAATTGTGGGGGTATGAGACTGTATTAACGTTTTGTAAACTCTTTTTGAATTCTGCAGCGAGCATGTGAGCCCTTCCATGTGATCTGACTATGACCTTCTATAGCACTACAGGGAAATTGTACGCGTATTTGGCCTTTCTGGTGTTATCTTTTCAAAAACCCACACAAAGAATTGTTACCTTTTATAAAGATACAGAGGAAGAAATGGCTTTTGTCTATTCTTGAAACTTTAGTGTACAAAAGCAGACACGCAGCAAGAAGTTTAGTGACAGCATGTTCCATACCCTTCATAACATCTAATGTATACTTTGAAAGTCAAGCTGCTGGGAATAATGCAACCTTATTATAATAAGAATTAGCGTATGTTTTTTAGAGCTAGTCAGGGACGTGAAGTGTAATGCCGCGTTCACACGATCGAAAAAAAGACCGATGAGAGCTTTTCGACGGAAAATGCGACCGTGTTTACTCCATCGGACTTTTACTGGCTGAACTTCCGCCAGCAAAAGTTTGAGAGCATGTTCTCAATTTTTCGATCAGAAAAAGTTCAGATCGGAAATTCTGATCGTCTGTAGCGATTCCGACGAGCAAAATTCCTACGCATGCTCGGAAACAATTTGACACAGGGATGTGAAGTGTAATGCCGCGTACACAAGATCGGAAAAAAAGACAGATGAGAGCTTTTCGTCGGAAAATGCAACCTTGTTTACTCCATCGGACTTTTGTGGCTGAACTTCCGCCAGCAAAAGTTTGAGAGCATGTTCTCAATTTTTTGGTCGGAAAAAGTTCCTAACGGAAATTCCAATCGTCTGTAGCAATTCCGATGAGCAAAATTCCTACGCATGCTCGGAAACAATTTGACGCATGCTCAGAAGCATTAAACTTCATTTTCTTGGCTCGTCGTAGGGTTGTACGTCACCGCGTTCTTGGTGAAGAAAACACCCTTCACAACAGTTGGCCAGATCAAGAACACTCTCCAGGAGGTAGGTGTATGTGTGTCAAAGTCAACAATCAAGAGAAGACTTCACCAGAGTGAATACAGAGGATTCACCACAAGATGCAAACCATTGGTGAGCTTCAAAAACAGGAAGGCCAGATTAGAGTTTGCCAAACAACATCTAAAAAAGCCTTCTGTCATGAGGGCTCCATCCGTGGCCAGCGACCTGATGATCCTGCCAGTAATCGGCGCCTCAGTATCTCTGGTTCCCGTTCTCGGCTGCCATTGCGCATGCGCGAGCGCGCGCGTGCACGCGCGCGCCCGCAGACGAGGGCGAGCGTGCGCGGACGGGTGCGCGCCTCCATTGGCGCCAGTGAGGCTATTTAAACCCTCCTGTGACTGACGGTCCCCGCTGTCTGCTCTACAACGTTCTGTGTCTGAAACCTGATCTGAAGACTGTTTACCTGTGTTTGACCCGGCTATCCTTGACCATCCGCTCTGTCCCTGTGTATCGACCTTGGCTTGTCTTTGACCATCCTATTGTTTGCTCCATCTGTACCTTGCTGCCAGCCTGATATCTGACCCGGCCTGTCTGACCATTCCAGAGCCAGCTTACCTGCTGTTCCGGCCTGCATACAGATCCAAGTCTGCCTGTTGTTCCAGTCTGCACACAGATACAAGTCTGCCTGTTGTTCCAGTCTGCACACAGATACAAGTCTGCCTGTTGTTCCAGTCTGCATACAGACCAAGCTTACCTGTTGTTCCAGTCTGCATACAGATCCAAGTCTGCCTGTTGTTCCAGTCTGCATACAGATCCAGCTTACCTGTTGTTCCAGTCTGCATACAGATCCAGCTTACCTGTTGTTCCAGTCTGCACACAGTTCCAGCTTACCTGTTGTTCCAGTCTGCATACAGATCCAGCTTACCTGTTGTTCCAGTCTGCATACAGATCCAGCTTACCTGTTGTTCCAGTCTGCATACAGATCCAGCTTACCTGTTGTTCCAGTCTGCATACAGATCCAAGTCTGCCTGTTGTTCCAGTCTGCCTACAGCTACCTACTTACCTCATCCGCTGAGCTTATCCAGGAAGCTCTTGTACCGGTCTGACCATTCCTGCCAGGCACCTGTGCCCCTCCTGACTCCTGGTCCTACTGTCCCATCATCAGGGGACCGGCGAGCGGGAGCCGCAAGGGAGGCCCTTCTCTGCCAATCAGACTCATCACCACCAGGGAGCGTGACAGTAGCAGACAGCCATGTCTGAGTCTGAGCAGGGGGCCTCTCCTATGGAAGGACTGTGCCAACACCTGGCAGGATTGACCGAGGCGGTAAAGAATCTCCAGCAGGGATACACCCGGTTGGAAGAACGGGTGCTGGCTTTACCACCAACAGCCCCATCTGGGGGAAGTCCAGGACCATCAGTGATAATGCTCCCTCCAGAGCCCCGGGTACCAATCCCTGAGAGATTCTCGGGTGCCCGCAACCTCTTTCGGGACTTCCGTAACTCCTGTGAACTATTCTTTGCACTGCAGCCACGTACTTTTTCCCTGGAAGCCACCAAGGTGGGCTTCGTGATCTCCCTACTCTCCGGAGACCCGCGAACCTGGGCCCACCGCCTCCTAGAGCAGAAAGACCCTGCACTGGCCGGTCTTAATTCATTTTTTGACACCATGGCCCAACTCTATGAAGACCCCCAACTCGCTGCCACCGCGGAGACCACTCTGCGCGCCCTCCAGCAGGGGCGAAGGCCTGTGGAAGACTATGTCACGGACTTTAGGCGCTGGGGTGCGGATACCCAGTGGAACGACGCGGCCCTGCGTCACCAGTTCCGCCTAGGACTTTCTGAGGCACTAAAAGATGAGCTGGCGAGAGTTGGGGTACCCCAGACCCTGGACACTCTGATCAACCTGGTCATCCAGATTGACCGACGACTAAGGGAGCGCAGGTCGGAACGTGCATCCGGTGTCACTCATCCTACCTGGATGCTCCCCAAGGCTCCAAGTCACCTGCAGACTGGCTCGGCCCAGCGGTCAGTAACCCTCCCTGATTCCTCCGAGCCCATGCAGTTAGGGCTCTTGAGGCCTTCCTTAACTCCTGAGGAACGGCAACGTCGTCGGGTCAACAACTTGTGCCTTTACTGTGGTGAGCCTGGGCACTACGTAAGGAACTGTCCGGCCAAGGCTCGTAAGTGCCCTCTCATGCCTACTTGCTCCATGGACCCCTCAACCCGGGTCTCCTCTCACCTTGCTCTTTCTGTCTCATTACAGCTTCCGGGAAGAATCCTTCAGGTACCCGCCATTATTGATTCCGGGGCATGCAGCTGCTTCATGGACTCTTCCTTCGCTGCCCAACACCGGATCTCCCTCCAGTCTAAATCCCAGGGACTGTCAGTTTACCTGGCGGATGGCTCCTCCATCCGTTCAGGCCCGGTTACGCAAGAGACCATCCCACTGCTCATGACCATCTCGGGCAACCATCAGGAACTTCTTTGCATGGACATTATTTCCTCTCCATTATCCCCTATAATCTTGGGCATGCCGTGGCTGAAGGCCCACAACCCAGTCATCGACTGGGCCACTGGGATGGTTTCCTTCTCCTCTCAGTATTGTCAGATGTCTTGCAGACCTTCTAATTCCTCCCAGCTGGCTACTCTGTCAAGTGGGGACTCTGAGATGGACCTCCGTCAGGCTATTCCCCAGGCCTACCACGACTACCTAGACGTCTTCAGCAAACAGGCAGCAGAGGTGCTTCCTCCTCACAGGGCCTATGATTGCCCAATTGAACTTTTCCCTGGAGCAGAGATCCCCTTTGGAAGGGTCTTCCCCCTGACAGAAGTGGAGCAAGGCAAGTTGAAAGAGTACATTGAGGAGAACCTCCGAAAAGGCTTCATCCGCCCATCTACCTCTCCTGCGGGCGCAGGCATATTTTTCGTGGAGAAAAAAGATCACACCCTTCGGCCTTGTGTGGACTATAGGGAGTTGAACAGCATTACGGTCAAGAACCGTTACCCTCTCCCGTTGGTCCCTGAACTCTTCCAGAGGCTTGGCACGGCCACCATCTTCACGAAGCTTGACCTACGGGGGGCTTACAATTTGGTCCGGATTAAGGATGGGGATGAGTGGAAGACGGCCTTTCGGACACGGTATGGGCATTACGAGTATCTCGTGATGCCCTTCGGCCTGTGCAATGCCCCCGCAACCTTTCAATACTTCATTAACGACGTACTCCGGGACTTCCTGGACTTGTTTGCCGTGGTATATCTGGACGATATCTTGATTTTCTCCCCCTCTTTAGAGACCCATCGCAGACACGTCAAGGAGGTCCTGGGACGGCTCCGTATCCACGGTCTGTATGCCAAGGCAGAGAAATGCCAGTTTGAACAGGAGAGTATCCCCTTCCTTGGGCTAATCATCTCAAGTACAGGCATCAAAATGGACCCCCAGAAGATCTCTGCCATCTTGGAATGGCCCACTCCGGCAGACAAAAAGGGCATCCAACGGTTCATTGGCTTTGCCAATTTTTACCGTAAATTTATCAGGGGGTTCTCCGCCATTGTGGCGCCTATCACCCAACTGACCAAACAAGGGACCCGGTTCCGATGGTCTTCCGAGGCCCAGGGGGCCTTTGATGCCCTTAAAACTCTGTTTACCTCGGCACCCATCCTCAGGCATCCGGACTCCTCTCTACCCTTCACCTTGGAGGTTGATGCCTCCGAGATCGCGGTGGGTGCCATCCTATCCCAGAGACAGGGGGACAAGTCTCTGCTGCACCCGGTCGCCTTCTTCTCCCGCAAGTTGTCCTCGGCCGAGAGGAACTATGATGTGGGCGACCGAGAACTACTGGCGATCAAGGCCGCCCTAGAAGAATGGCGATACCTCCTGGAGGGGGCCTCTCACCCCATTCTAATACTCACCGACCATAAGAATCTGGAATATTTGAAGTCAGCTAAGAGACTGAAACCCAGACAAGCCAGATGGGCACTTTTCTTTTCCCGATTCACTTTCCATGTGACATACCGGCCCGGATCCAAGAATGTCAAACCAGATGCTCTGTCTAGGATGTACCACAAGCACCAGGAAGAAGATCCCCCTGACACTATTCTGGCCCCTGGAAACTTTCTCCTTCTTCAAGAGGACTTACTGTCCAAATTCAAACGTGCCTCAGCAGGGCAAAGGCCCACTTCCGAAACCCAGCTACAGGAGAAGGATGGACTATTCTGGTACGGGGACAAGATCTACACCCCGGAACAGCTCCGGGTAACAACTATGGAGCTGTGCCATGACCACGCCCTGGCTGGTCACTTCGGTGTCGCTAAGACCACCGACTTGGTACAGCGTACCTTCTGGTGGCCGCAACTACGGGCTGACTGTAAAAAATTTGTGGACACTTGCCCCACCTGCATCCGGAACAAGAATCCCAAAACCAGGGCCTGGGGTCTCCTTAAACCCCTGTCTGTCCCAGATCGTCCCTGGAGGATGATCTCCCTAGATTTTATTGTGGAGTTACCCCCAGCAGAAGGCCACACGACGATCTTTGTGATCGTCGATCGGTTATCCAAAATGGCTCACTTCATCCCCATGAAGGGCACCCCCTCAGCTCCAGAGACGGCACGGGCCTTTATTAGGGAAATTGTCCGCCTTCATGGGGTCCCGGCTAACATCGTCTCGGATCGAGGGGTGCAATTCACCTCTCGATTCTGGAGGTCCCTGTGCCAGTCCTTGGATATCGAACTCTCTCTCTCCTCTGCGTACCACCCTCAGTCCAATGGGCAGACGGAGCGGACTAATCAGACCCTGGAGCAGTACTTGCGCTGCTTTTCCTCCTTCGCCCAAGATGACTGGATCTCCCTTCTGCCCCTGGCAGAGTTCGCATATAACAACGCCACCCACTCCGCCACCAAACAGACTCCTTTTTTCGCCAACTATGGGTACCACCCGGCATTTCTGCCGAACTCACTTCCTGACTGCACTGTGCCAGCAGTCCAAGAGCGAATCCAGTTCTTTTCCACCAACAACCAACTTCTTCAGGAGACCATGACTAGGACCCAGGAGTACAACAAAACCGTATTTGACAAAAAAAGACGGGGGGAACTGGTGCTTGCCCCGGGCGAAACTGTATGGCTATCCACCTCTAACCTAAAACTGGCTTGCCCTTCACGGAAACTGGGCCCCAAGTTCTTGGGCCCCTTCCCGGTCAAGAGGAGGATCAACGAGGTGGCTTATGAATTAGAACTTCCAGATTCTTTGAAGATTCACCCGGTCTTCCATGTGTCATTACTGAAGCCCTCGGTTAGTAACCCTTTCCCCAACCGGAGAGCCATCCCTCCTGATCCAGTCATGGTGGACGGGGAAGAGGAGTTCGAGGTGGAAGCCATCCTTAATGTCAGAAGAAGGCAAAACCAGAACCAGTTCCTAATCAAGTGGAAGGGTTACGGCCCCGAGGAAAACTCCTGGGAGCCCGAGGAGAACATCCACGCTAAGAGTCTAGTCCAATCTTTTAAGAGAGCCCATCCTGAGAAATTTGCCCCGAGGGGCATCCGGAGGCTGCCCCTTAGGGGGGGGCAATGTCATGAGGGCTCCATCCGTGGCCAGCGACCTGATGATCCTGCCAGTAATCGGCGCCTCAGTATCTCTGGTTCCCGTTCTCGGCTGCCATTGCGCATGCGCGAGCGCGCGCGTGCACGCGCGCGCGCCCGCAGACGAGGGCGAGCGTGCGCGGACGGGTGCGCGCCTCCATTGGCGCCAGTGAGGCTATTTAAACCCTCCTGTGACTGACGGTCCCCGCTGTCTGCTCTACAACGTTCTGTGTCTGAAACCTGATCTGAAGACTGTTTACCTGTGTTTGACCCGGCTATCCTTGACCATCCGCTCTGTCCCTGTGTATCGACCTTGGCTTGTCTTTGACCATCCTATTGTTTGCTCCATCTGTACCTTGCTGCCAGCCTGATATCTGACCCGGCCTGTCTGACCATTCCAGAGCCAGCTTACCTGCTGTTCCGGCCTGCATACAGATCCAAGTCTGCCTGTTGTTCCAGTCTGCACACAGATACAAGTCTGCCTGTTGTTCCAGTCTGCACACAGATACAAGTCTGCCTGTTGTTCCAGTCTGCATACAGATCCAGCTTACCTGTTGTACCAGCCTGCATACAGATCCAAGTCTGCCTGTTGTTCCAGTCTGCATACAGATCCAGCTTACCTGTTGTTCCAGTCTGCATACAGATCCAGCTTACCTGTTGTTCCAGTCTGCATACAGATCCAGCTTACCTGTTGTTCCAGTCTGCACACAGTTCCAGCTTACCTGTTGTTCCAGTCTGCATACAGATCCAGCTTACCTGTTGTTCCAGTCTGCATACAGATCCAGCTTACCTGTTGTTCCAGTCTGCATACAGATCCAAGTCTGCCTGTTGTTCCAGTCTGCCTACAGCTACCTACTTACCTCATCCGCTGAGCTTATCCAGGAAGCTCTTGTACCGGTCTGACCATTCCTGCCAGGCACCTGTGCCCCTCCTGACTCCTGGTCCTACTGTCCCATCATCAGGGGACCGGCGAGCGGGAGCCGCAAGGGAGGCCCTTCTCTGCCAATCAGACTCATCACCACCAGGGAGCGTGACACCTTCACAGTTCTGGAACAACGTCCTATGGACAGATGAGACCAAGATCAACTTGTACCAGAGTGATGGGAGGAGAAGAGTATGGAGAAGGAAAGGAACTGCTCATGATCCAAAGCATACAACCTCATCAGTGAAGCATGGTGGTGGTAGTGTCATGGCGTGGGCATGTATGGCTGCCAATGGAACTGGTTCTCTCGTATTTATTGATGATGTGACTGCTGACAAAAGCAGCAGGATGAATTCTGAAGTGTTTCGGGCAATATTATCTGCTCATATTCAGCAAAATGTTTCAGAACTCATTAGACGGCGTTTCACAGTGCAGATAGACAATGACCCGAAGAATACTGCGAAAGCAACCAAAGAGTTTTTTAAGGGAAAGAAGTGGAATGTTATGCAATGGCCAAGTCAATCACCTGACCTGAATCCGATTGAGCATACATTTCACTTGCTGAAGACAGAACTGAAGGGAAAATACCCCAAGAACAAGCAGGAACTGAAGACAGTTGCAGTAGAGGCCTGGCAGAGCATCACCAGGGTTGAAACCCAGCGTCTGGTGATGTCTATGTGTTCCAGACTTCAGGCTGTAATTGACTGCAAAGGATTTGCAACCAAGTATTAAAAAGTGAAAGTTTGATGGATGATTGTTAACCACTTCAGCCCCGGACCAATTTGCAGCTATACACTGCTTGGTTAAGTTTGACTGCTACATGACATGGGCCCCGGTCCAAGTCCTGTATAGGACCTTGTAACTACCTGAAGCTACGTCAGCAAGCCTTCCACACTTTGTGGCCATTCTCACCTGTTTTTACAACCTTCACTTTATGCAAACTTCTTATACCACTTTCAGTGGTTACTTCAATTGTGAATTGTGGCATTACATGTGAGTACCTGCCTATATTTTTTATGTACTGTACTGGTGTTCTATGGCAATGTCAAAAAATGACTGTAGTTTATGTCACAATTTATATGTACTAATTCTTTGATTCTCACATAATTTAGATGTGAATCAAAAGGATATCTAGTTGCCTTGACAAAGGACCTAAGTCCGAAACATGTTGGCATCATCCTGATCATATATGTATCAAGCAAGTTCTTATGATTGTCACAACATTTTTTTTTGTATGTTCATGCTGTTGACATGTTAAAAACTGTATACACTTTATCTATTTGTATGTAAACATACTGAACCTATCTCAGCATTTATATATTTGCATTCAATTGTTCTTTTGAATAAAATATACCCACTTTCATTAAAAGCATACACTTTCTCAGTGTCTATCCTTACCCCAAGCATCCCCTAGGGGTACTGGCCAGTGTTCATGCACACTCTAGCCTACTGAAAATTATTATATTCATTTTGGGATGCGATAGACCATTTGTATTTCTACCAAATCTGCCCAAAATATATTTTTCTTTTTTCACTTAATGGTTACCCCATTTAAATCCCCTACCGGGCACGCTTTGGTTATACATTACCTTACCATACTTAGGTTACCCCAAATACTCGCCTTTGTCAGGCTCTGTTCTACTCTCTATATATTTTTATACCTAGAATCAAATATTGTCATTTGATTCCTTGCTATACCCTACACAGTCTATAGCCATTGCCATTAATTACCTTCAATATATATACTCCCTTTCTTGTGGTTCAAAATGTCTCTATACCTTGGAGATGAATGGGACACGCACATGTCGAATACTATGCACAATTTTGAGTCTAACGAATATGTTTAGTCACAACTCAAATATACTTTTCTCAATCTTACACATACGGTTCAAAAGAAAGCCTCCCTTTTTTGGCACATTAACCGCTTCCCGACCGCCTCCTGTAGATATACGTCAACAGAATGGCACGGGCAGGCAAAAGCACGTACCTGTACGTCCCCTTTAATTTGCCTGCCCGGGGGGCGCGCACGCGCCGACAGCGGCGCGCGCGCGACCCGGTCGGGAGCTCCGTGACCACGGCCGCGGGACCAGCGGACCCGATCGCCGCTGGTATCCCGCGATCGGGTTACGGAGCTGAAGAACGGGGAGAGGTCTATGTAAACAAACCTCTCCCCGCGCTTCCTACGCTGACTGTCAGTGATCGGCGGTTCCCTGTCATCGGGAACGCCGATCAATGACGTCAGACGTACAGCCACGCCCCCCTACTGTAAAAAAAAAACACAACACGTCACACTGACTCCTCCCCGCCCCCTAGTGGTTAACCCCCTAACTACAACTGTCATTTACATAGGAATCAGTGCTATTTAAATAGCAGTGATTGCTGTATAAATGACAAATGTCCCAAAAATGTGTCAAAAATGTCCGATGTGTCCGCCAAAATGTCGCAGTCACAATAAAAATCGCTGATCGCCGCCATTACTAATAAAAAAAAAATATTAATAAAAATGCTATAAAACTATCCCCTATTTTGTAAACGCTATAACTTTTGCGCAAACTAATCAATAATTGCTAATTGCGATTTTTTTTACCAAAAATATGTAGAAGAATACGTATCGGCCTAAACTGAGGAAAAATAAATGTTTTTTTATATATTTTTTGGGGATATTTATTATAGCAAAAAGTAAAAAATATTGATTTTTTTCAAAATTGTCGCTCTATTTTTGTTTATAGCGCAAAAAATAAAAACCGCAGGGGCGATCAAATACCAACAAAAGAAAGCTCTATTTGTGGGAAAAAAAGGACGCCAATTTTGTTTTGGAGCCACGTCGCATGACCGCGCAATTGTTAGTTAAAGCGACGCAGTGCCGAATTGCAAAAAGGGGCCTGGTCCTTTGGCTGCCAATTGGTCCGGGGCTGAAGTGGTTAAATCTTTTAAAGAATATATTGCCCGTGGAATTAATCCCTTTGGTCTCAGGGTACAAATTCTTCCTACATTCCAGGACATACGCCCAGATTTTAAACTTTCCTGGGAGAATGCCCTGAAACAATGCTCGAATGAGCTCATGAAATTACTCATTGTTGAATATGAGTCACAAATGACCCTTTTAGATACCAAGCTCGAGTTGATTAACACACAACTCGCGCAATTTAATAATCATCCTTTATATATCTCATTAGATGAACAATTAAAAACTTGCTTTGATAAATTTAATCATGACATCCTTGCACAAAAGGACAAAAAATTATTTCGTGACAAGAAGGCCTTTCATGAAGAACGTGCATACAAATGGCACGACACGAATCACGTGACTCGCCCTGCGGTTACCACACGGCCTGGCTCTAAGGTACCTATTTCTCGTTCTACCACTGATAGGACGCACACCCCATCCCACCCCTCTCATAAACCCAACCTCCCTTTGGGTCTTCGCAAACCCAAACGAGGACGTACACCTAATTTTTCGAGTGATGATGTGTCTGACATGGAGGGGACCCCCGGCGCCTCCCCCCTTGGGGACTCGCCGGCGGCCCCCTCACTTGCCAAGACAGTTAGATCTCACTCTCTACCTTCTGCATCCCAAAATGCAGATTTTTTAGACAAAATGAGGGCATCACTACACACTCACCAACAACAAATGTCACAAAATCCAAAACCCAAGTCCAAATCACCCTCTGCTAATATTATTTATCTTTCTTCCCACACACTTAAATGTCATGAAATCTCTGTCCTTGAGAAAGGACTCACTTTCTGCCCAGTATCACAACTTGATAAATTTACTGCCATCAAAGATACACATCTATTCATTCGCAAATTATTACTACACAGTATGTACACTCCTAATCCTTTTTCTGACACAGCTTTACACACTGCCACAGAAACCACTGCCCTCCAGCAGCTTATCGAGCTCCTCGAGGAATACAATCCCCCAGATCTGATTGACACCATTGATTTAGAAAACCTTTTTGACAATCTTGAGGATGACATACCCACACATCCTCAACACTCCTCTCACCGTATCTCTATCAAGAAAAAGTCTAGCTTTTTTCTAGACATGTGCAATTCGTTTAGTTTTTTTTAGTTTTTCGTTTTTTTTTCGTTATTTTCGTTTGTTTGTTTTCGTACGAATGAACGAATCATTCGAATCGTACGAATCCGAATAACGAATCGCAACGAATCGTTCGAATTGTACGAATCCGATTAACGAATCATTCGAATGGAACGAATCCGAAAAACAACGAAAAGCCGAAAAAAACAAATTAGAAACAACGAATGTACTAATGAAGAAAATCCAAAAAACTAAAACGAACGAAAAAATTTGTACATTCGTAACTTTTTTTTTTGTTGAATTGGTAATTTTCCGTGTCCCTTACAATGGTGCTGCTAAACGTGCTTCGAATGGATTGAACAAAAAAATTCGTACATTCGTAACTTTTTTTTCGATTCGTAACTTTTTTTTTCGATTCGTAACTTTTTTTTTTTTTTTTTTTCGATTTGTAATTTTCCGTGTCTCTATTGAACCCAAAAATTCGTACATTCGTAACTTTTTTTTTGATTCAGAACTTTTTCTTTCGATTCGGAACTTTTTTTTTCAATTCGTAACTTTTTTTTTTATTTTTTTCGATTTGTAATTTTCCGTGTCTCTATTGAACCAAAAAATTCGTACATTCGGAACTTTTTTTTTGATTCGTAACTTTTTTTTTTTTGGATTCGTAACTTTTTTTTCAATTCGTAACTTTTTTTTTTTTTTTTTTTCGATTTGTCATTTTCCGTGTCTCTATTGAACCAAAAAATTCGTACATTCGTAACTTTTTTTTTCGATTCGTAACTTTTTTTTTTTTTCGATTCGTAACTTTTTTTCAATTCGTAACTTTTTTTTTTATTTTTTTCGATTTGTAATTTTCCGTGTCTCTATTGAACAAAAAAATTCATACATTCGTAACTTTTTTTTCAATTCGTAACTTATTTTTTTTGATTCGTAACTTTTTTTTAGCATACACATTACATCAAATTATGAATTATGCTCCGATTACGAATCTACGAATGTTACGAATGTTACGAATGTACGAATAAATACGAATGCGTCCGAAAATTTAACTAACGAAAAAACGAATCAACGAAAAAATAACTCTTACGAATGTACGAATCGTTACGAATATGAACACCGACGACTTACGAATGTACGAATCGTTTACGAATCGACGGAAACGAAAAAAACGAAACGAAAAAAAACAAATTTTTTTCGGAAACGAAAAAACAAAACTAAAATAAACAAATTTTTTTGTTGTGCACATGTCTACTTTTTTCCCGCACCTAGCACTAACCCACGTGCTGCACTCTTTTTACAATCAGTGACCAACGAAATACGTCACCTTAAAACTTCCCCGTCCCATTCCAAAATCAAAAACTTCACATACAACCAACACCTGGCCCTACAAAATCTCAAATCAAATCCGTCCATAATGAGCAAACCGGCGGACAAAGGTGGAAATATTGTTGTCTTAGATCGAAAAGACTACGTTGAGATGTGTCTCACTATACTATGTAATCGTGAGTGGTACGCTATAATCCCCAGCACACGAATTAAATCTTTTCAACAAGAACTGTATACACTTGTTGATGACGCCTATAGACAGGGCATCATCGACAAGGCTACTACAGAATACGTTAGGACCAAATTCCCCAGAGAAGCAACATTTTATGCACTTCCTAAGGTGCACAAAAACCTGCCCAGACCACCAGGCAGGCCAATTGTCTCTGGACGTGGCTGCCTTACTGACAACCTCAGTCGTTATATAGATAAATTACTCCAGCCTTTAGTACAGGCCTTACCTTTATACATACGTGATACCACACACTTACTTCAAGGTCTCTCGGACCTCCATGTCGATGCCGACACTGTCCTGGTCGCCATCGACGTGGAGGCCCTTTACAGTTCTATACCTCATTCTTTAGGGCTTGCAGCCATTCAACACATCTTATCCACCACTACTCTATACCCTTGTGATCTGTCTCTATTTATCATTAGAGCCCTCAAATTTATTCTAACTCATAATTTTTTTTCCTTTAACGGATCCCACTACCTCCAGGTACAGGGCGTCGCCATGGGCACTTGCTGCGCACTGGCGTACGCCAATCTGTACCTGGGGGAGTGGGAACGAAAATTGTTTCGAGATGATGCCGCTAGCATCTTTACCAAACATATAGCTACCTTTCGTCGCTATATTGACGATATCCTAATTCTATGGCAGGGTCCAATCGACACATTACAGCAGTTTCTTTTTTTCCTTAATACGTCCAACTCCCTAAATTTAAAATTTACAATGACTTTCAGTCACAGTTCCATTTCCTTCCTTGATTTAACGCTCATCAAGGACGAATATGGATACCTACAGAGTCACCTGTTCCGAAAACCTACAGCTGGCAACACCATTTTGGCTGCTTCCAGCTTTCATCCACAGCCTTTACTTAAATCTATCCCTTTCGCCCAATATCTCCGTGCTCGACGGATACCTCCTTTGAACACGAGGCCTCCGTGTTACGTAATAGATTACGAGCCCGCGGCTATAAAAACAGCGTCTTGAAAGACGCATACAAAAAAGCGAAATCCAAACCACGTTCTGTTTTACTAACCACCAAACACACCGTTTCATCAACCCAATCCCCTCTTAGAATTTTTACAAATTACTGTCAACAATATAATGAGATAACTCAAATACTCTCTAAACACTGGCACATTATTGCCACTGACAAAACCCTTTCACCCTTTGTTCCGCCAAAACCTTTGATTACTTATCGACGTGCTCCATCCCTCCGAGACAAACTTATTACTAGTGAATATAAAAACAGTAACAAATCCCAAAAGCAGCTCAAGGGCACTTTCCCATGCGGCAACTGCAGCTATTGCAAATATCTTTCTAAATCCAATATACACAATGTTCTGCCAAATGGTCAACGCTTTTTTCCTAAATACTATGTGAACTGTCGATCCATTGGCATTGTCTACCTACTTGAATGTGAATGTGGGTGTTTTTATGTGGGCAAGACCAAGTTACCTTTTTGGAAACGTATATATGGCCACATCAGCAGTGTAACCCAACGAGATCCTGATTTACCATTAGGCCGACACTGCATGACTGTCCATCAAGACGCTATCCCCAAAATTTCATTTAAAGCTTTAGACCATATCCCACCTCCTACTCGAGGTGGTGACTACAACAAAGTGTTACTACAAAGCGAACTTCGATGGATTTTCCATCTCAATGCCACCATACCCCCTGGCCTCAACGAGGCCTTTAACTTTAAACCCTACCTTGATGGTTTTGAAACTGGAGTCTGTGAATTAGATCTTTGATCCCATTTCCCCACATTACAAACACCCACATAATTAACAACTTCTGTTACATGTCCTATTATCGCAATATGTTTTGAAACATGTGACTTGTTTATGTACATTCCCAGTATTACGCCTTTTGAGCCAGACACCTATTTTCTGTTACTCTATTGCCATCCTGCTTTATCTTGGTGTACCACATGTTTACCAACTCACTGCCATTAGATACTTTTTATAGTTGTGTTTGTCACACTAGACAATCCAGCTTGCACCCCTTCAGGCTAGTTACCCGGCGCGGGTAAGACTTGGTACGCATGCGCTATAACCCTTATGCGCATGCGCCAATCTTCCGCTGTGTCCTAGACATATTCCATCTGTCTACTTCCTGTTTGCGCTCCACAATGGAGCGCAGCATGTCGCCAGCGGCCCTGTCTGCCCGCGTCGGTGACGTCACGACGCTGGACGTGACCTCGCCGACATGACGCGCTCACGCCCGGCGCCGCCCCGTCAGAGGTCCTCGTGGGAATACACCAATGGCGCTACGGCGCCTTTTCCTTACAGACAACTAGCCAATCAGTTTTTTCAGCAGAATATACACACCTCTATTCAGCTGATTGTCATTAGATGACTAGTTATAAACTCACACATCAGACTGTTTCATTACATGCTGCTGACTATCCGGAGTTGACTGATCTCCCATACTAGGCATTACTCTATTCAGGTAAAATAGCACTTTGCTCTAAAAGCTGCACATGCATCTTTATTGCACTATACCTCTTAGTATACTCATACTCTCTATACCCTATTTTTACAGCTATACACTGCTTGGTTAAGTTTGACTGCTACATGACATGGGCCCTGGTCCAAGTCCTGTATAGGACCTTGTAACTACCTGAAGCTACGTCAGCAAGCCTTCCACACTTTGTGGCCATTCTCACCTGTTTTTACAACCTTCACTTTATGCAAACTTCTTATACCACTTTCAGTGGTTACTTCTGTGGCAATTGTGAATACTGGCATTACATGTGAGTACCTGCCTATATTTTTTATGTACTGTACTGGTGTTCTATGGCAATGTCAAAAAATGACTGTAGTTTATGTCACAATTTGTATGTACTAATTCTTTGATTCTCACATAATTTAGATGTGAATCAAAAGTATATCTAGTTGCCTTGACAAAGGACCTACAGTGGTGTGAAAAAGTGTTTGCCCCCTTCCTCATTTCCTGTTCCTTTGCATGTTTGTCACACTTAAGTGTTTTGGAACATCAAACCAATTTAAACAATAGTCAAGGACAACACAAGTAAACACAAAATGCAATTTGTAAATGAAGGTGTTTATTATTAAAGGTGAAAAAAAATCCAAACCATCATGGCCCTGTGTGAAAAAGTGATTGCCCCCTAAACCTAATAACTGGTTGGGCCACCCTTAGCAGCAACAACTGCAACCAAGCGTTTGCGATAACGTGCAATGAGGCTTTTACAGCGTCCTGGAGGAATTTTGGCCCACTCATCTTTGCAGAATTGTCCTAATTCAGTTACATTAGAGGGTTTTCGAGCATGAACGGCCTTTTTAAGGTCATACCACAACATCTCAATAGGATTCAGGTCAGGACTTTGGCTAGGCCACTCCAAAGTCTTCATTTTGTTTTTCTTCAGCCATTCGGTGGTGGACTTGCTGGTGTGTTTAGGATCATTGTCCTGCTGCAGAACCCAAGTTCGTTTCAGCTTGAGTACACGAACAGATGGTCGGACATTCTCCTTCAGGATCTCTTGGTAGACAGCAGAATTCATAGTTCCTTTTATCACGGCAAGTCTTCCAGGTCCTGAAGCAGCAAAACAGCCCCAGACCATCACACTACCACCACCATATTTTACTGTTGGTATAATGTTCTTTTTCTGAAATGCAGTGTTCCTTCTACGCCAGATATACTTGGACACACACCTTCCAAAGAGTTCCACTTTTGTCTCATCGGTCCACAGAATGTTGTCCCAAAAGTCTTGGGGATCATCAAGATGTGCTGTGGAGAAATTGAGACGAGCTGTGATGTTCTTTTTGCTCAGCAGTGGTTTTCTCCTTGGAACTCTGCCATGCAGGCCATTTTTGCCCAGTCTTTTCCTGATGGTGGAGGCATGAACGCTGACCTTAACTGAGGCAAGTGAGGCCTGCAGTTCCTTGGACGTTGTTGTGGGGTCTTTTGTGACCTCTTGGATAAGTCGTCGCTGCGCTCTTGGGGTAATTTTGGGCGGCCGGCCACTCCTGGGAAGGTTCACCACTGTTCCATGTCTTCGCCATTTGTGGATAATGGCTCTCACTGTGGTTCGCTGGATTCCCAAAGCTTTGGAAATGGCTTTATAACCCTTTCCAGACTGATAGATCTCAATTACTTTCTTTCTCAATTGTTCCTGAATTTCTTTGGGTCTCGGCATGATGTGTAGCTTTTAAGGATCTTCTGGTGGACCTTACTGTGTCAAGCAGCTCCTATTTAAGTGATTGTGAACAGGTGTGGCAATAATCAGGCCTGGGTGTGGCTAGAGAAATTGAACTCAGGTGTGGACAACCACAGTTATAGTATGTTTTAACAAGGGGGGCAATCACTTTTTCACACAGGGCCATGATGGTTTGGATTTTTTTTCACCTTTAATAATAAACACCTTCATTTACAAATTGCATTTTGTGTTTACTTGTGTTGTCCTTGACTATTGTTTAAATTGGTTTGATGTTCCGAAACACTTAAGTGTGACAAACATGCAAAGGAACAGGAAATGAGGAAGGGGGCAAACACTTTTTCACACCACTGTAAGTCCGAAACATGTTGGCATCATCCTGATCATATATGTATCAAGCAAGTTCTTATGATTGTCACAACATTTTTTTTGTATGTTCATGCTGTTGACATGTTAAAAACTGTATACACTTTATCTATTTGTATGTAAACATACTGAACCTATCTCAGCATTTATATATTTGCATTCAATTGTTCTTTTGAATAAAATATACCCACTTTCATTAAAAGCATACACTTTCTCAGTGTCTATCCTTACCCCAAGCATCCCCTAGGGGTACTGGCCAGTGTTCATGCACACTCTAGCCTACTGAAAATTATTATATTCATTTTGGGATGCGATAGACCATTTGTATTTCTACCAAATCTGCCCAAAATATATTTTTCGTTGGCCAGATCAAGAACACTCTCCAGGAGGTAGGTGTATGTGTGTCAAAGTCAACAATCAAGAGAAGACTTCACCAGAGTGAATACAGAGGATTCACCACAAGATGCAAACCATTGGTGAGCTTCAAAAACAGGAAGGCCAGATTAGAGTTTGCCAAACAACATCTAAAAAAGCCTTCACAGTTCTGGAACAACGTCCTATGGACAGATGAGACCAAGATCAACTTGTACCAGAGTGATGGGAGGAGAAGAGTATGGAGAAGGAAAGGAACTGCTCATGATCCAAAGCATACCACCTCATCAGTGAAGCATGGTGGTGGTAGTGTCATGGCGTGGGCATGTATGGCTGCCAATGGAACTGGTTCTCTCGTATTTATTGATGATGTGACTGCTGACAAAAGCAGCAGGATGAATTCTGAAGTGTTTCGGGCAATATTATCTGCTCATATTCAGCAAAATGCTTCAGAACTCATTAGACGGCGTTTCACAGTGCAGATAGACAATGACCCGAAGAATACTGCGAAAGCAACCAAAGAGTTTTTTTAAGGGAAAGAAGTGGAATGTTATGCAATGGCCAAGTCAATCACCTGACCTGAATCCGATTGAGCATGTATTTCACTTGATGAAGACAGAACTGAAGGGAAAATACCCCAAGAACAAGCAGGAACTGAAGACAGTTGCAGTAGAGGCCTGGCAGAGCATCACCAGGGATGAAACCCAGCGTCTGGTGATGTCTGGTGATGTCTATCAGCCCCGGACCAATTTGCAGTCAAAGGACCAGGCACCTTTTTGCGATTCGGCACTGCGTCACTTTAACTGACAATTGCGCGGTCGTGCGATGTGGCTTCCAAACAAATAGAGCTTTCTTTTGGTGGTATTTGATCACCCCTGCAGTTTTTATTTTTTGCGCTATAAACAAAAATAGAGCGAAATTTTGAAAAAAATGCAATATTTTTTACTTTTTGCTATAATAAATATCCCCAAAAAATATATAAAAAAAAACTTTTTTTTCCCTCAGTTTAGGCTGATACATATTCTACATATTCTTGGTAAAAAAAAATCGCAATTAGCGATTATTGATTGGTTTGCGCAAAAGTTATAGCGTTTACAAAATAGGGATAGTTTTATAGCATTTTTTTTTTTTTTACTAGTAATGGCGGCGATCAGCGATTTTTATTGTGACTGCGACATTATGGCGGACACATCGGACATTTTTGACACATTTTTGGGACCATTGTCATTTATACAGAAATCAGCGCTATTTAAATGCACTAATTCCTATGTAAATGACAGTGGCAGTGAAGGAGTTAACCACTAGGGGGCGGGGAGGAGTTAGTGTGACGTGTTGTGTTTTTTTTTACAGTAGGGGGCGTGGCTGACGTCTGACGTCACTGATCGGCTGTTCCCGATGACAGGGAACAGCAATTCAGTGACAGGCAGTGTAGGAAGCGCGGGGAGAGGTTTGTTTACACAGACCTCTCCCCGTTCTTCAGCTCTGTGACCCGATCGTGGGACACCAGCGACGATCGGGTCCGCTGGTCCCGTGGCCGTGGTCACGGAGCTCCCGACCGACGCCGGCAGCGCGCGCGCTTCCCACGGCTGGGCTCTTAAAGGACCACGTACCGGTACATGGTTTTGCCCAGCCGTGCCATTCTGCCAACGTATAGCGGCGTGAGGTGGTCGGGAAGCGGTTAATCTGTCCCATTACTTTTGGTCCCTTAAAAAGTGGGAGGCACATATACAAACTGTTGTAATTCCTACACCGTTCACCTGATTTGGATGTAAATACCCTCAAATTAAAGCTGGAAGTCTGCAGTTAAAGCACATCGTGTTTGTTTCATTTCAAATCCATTGTGGTGTATAGAGCTAAAAAAAATTAAATTGTGTCAATGTCCCAATATTTATGGATCTGACTGTAACTATGTAACCTGATTTCGGCCAGAATCAAGGGTATTTTTTCACTTTCAATGGTAAATGTAACAGATCAAAAGGAAGCAAATAACCAAAGTTCATTGGTAGGTTTTACATACGTACAGTGCACTGGAATTGCAATAGAAGTCCAGGATTGGGCTGTCTTGTCAGGTAAAGGCTTTGGATCACAATACTGGCTGAATAGAATTAGAAACTAGCAGTATTTAGTTGCCTATCTTGAGTTTATCTTTACAATTATGTATTTTAGCTCACAATAATGTACACTTTTGGTTTTGAAAAGCAGGAATGTAAAGTGTCTGGAATATTATTATTCACAGTTTCCAGTAATGAAGATTAGTTCCATAAATATCTAGAAGGAAGAGGAAATATGAATAGCGGCCCTTCGGTTTATGTATAGCACAGCTGTGTATTGGGAATTAGTTGTGAGCTCTGACCTACATAAACTAATTTCCTATATTTAATCCTACGTGTTATACCGTGTTTTACATAAAACTATATGGGTTGATGCTGATAAACCTCAGTCCATGTTAAAATTATATTTAAATATGGCCAGGTTTAGTTACATATAATTGGCCCCTAAACCATTTGTCAGCCTAATTTTTATCAGTTTTCCAGCCATCTATCACTGGTGGAATTTGCATTTTGAATTAAATAGTGTACTCCCAATGTTTTTTTTTATTTTCTGCCCTAGGCTATCAATGGTAAAAATAATCAGACCTGTTTTTATTGTCGTTGCTTTTTTTTCTACCTGAAAACCAGTGGAAGAACCATATTTCGGAAGTGCACACCGCCAGGCTCTCTACTGCAATCACATGAGAAGAAGAGGATACTCTGGGCTCCAGTATGAACAGGGGTGATGAATGCAGCCTTAACCCTCGTACACACGATAGGATTGTTGGCCTACAAAACCATGGAATTTTGTCCGAAGGGCGTTGGCCCAAACTTGTCTTGCATACATACAGCACACAGTTGTTGGCCAACAATCACGAACTATGTGGTTTTTCAGCTCTTTAACCACTTTCAGCCCTGGACCATTTTGCTGGCTTAAGACCAGACCACTTTTTGTAATTCGGCAATGTATCGCTTTAACTGACAATTGTGCGGTCGTGCGACGTTGCACCCAAACAAAATTGACGTCCTTCTTTTCCCACAAATAGGGCTTTCTTTTGGTGGTATTTAATCACCTCTGCGCTTTTTATTTTTTGCGCTATAAACAAAAAAAGAGCGTAAATTTGAAAAAAAAAAACACATTATTTTTTACTTTTTGCTATAATAAATACCCCAAAAATATATAAAAAAACCTTTTTGTTTACATCAGCATCTCCCCATTCTTCCTCCCCGCAAGACGATCCCCACAGCGATCGAGTCCGCAGGACCCATGAAAAGGGACGTACCTGTATGCCCTTATGCCTGTCTGTGCCATTCTGCCGACATACATCGTCGTGCGCCGGACCGGTTAACGCCACCCATTGGGCTCCTTCTGCTAATTTTGTGTTAGTAGAAGTTTGGTGAGTGTTGATTCGCACTTTTCATTTAGTGCTTTTCAGTTAGTTTCTGAATGGCCGTTCTTCAACCAGCCATGTTGCAGAATCAGAGGACATAGCGTGCTATTTATTATTGACTTTGGAGTTATTGCTTGGGTTGAATAATGATTTGATTTGGTATATTTTCTATATTTTTGGATCCATAGAATGCACTTTTTGGTTAAGTTCTATTGGCATGTCTAATTTTATTTGTTTTCTTTTTTTAATGCACAATAAAAAAATTGTGTAGAATAATACTTGGCTGTGTGTTTTACTTCAAATGACAGTTTGGGAGTCGGCAGTTACATTTAAAAAAATACAAAGTAAAATTAACAGGGGACACCAACATAGTTGTATCTTTGATCTTAACATAACAAGCGCATATATTGTAAGTGTTATGGTCAGCAGTGGCCATACTTTTGGACCATATGAGAGCTTCTGTCAATATTTGGGCCCCTTTAACTTCCCTAGGCTAGAGATGACCCTTCTTCATACCTTCCCTCCTTACAACATGCCCCATTTTTCTATTTGTTTCACTGCGTATGTACTGTATTGTTATCCTTCAGCCACATGCAATATTGGGTTCCTAATCACAAATCTTGGTGTTTTTCTGAGCAAGGATCGGTGTCCCATTCCTTTTTTTTTTATTTCTAGGATATTACATACCTATTTTATATGAGATATCTGTAGAACACAGACAGGCCATATATTGTTCGCAATGTTTTCCAGCTCGTTCGCCCTTTTTTTTTTTTTTACATTTTCACACTGATCTTCTAGTCTTGTTCTTCACATCTAAAATTTAACAATCTATATCCAAAAGGCAATAGATTCTACAAAGAAATACTTTTCTTGTCACTGTGGCTCGCAAACTTAAATTTTAAATGTTCTGTGACTCGCGTGTGCTGTGTTTTTAAATGGTTTTCCGATACCGATGACATATTTCACGGAGACTAAAAGTCATGGTAAAATATTTTGCAATGGAACAAAAAGTGAAATGCTTCTTTTTTTTGTTGAAAAAGAACAAAAAAAATAACTGTTTTATGTTTTGTTTGGCGGAAAAAAGTTGCAAGTCTACACTTAAAGGGCAAACGTAACAAAGTTCAGCAAAATCATCTGTATATTTTCAAATGTATTTTTACATTTTTTAAATTTTTTTGTTGGTTAGACTGAGGACGTATTATGACCCTTATCACATTTAAATGTTTGTCTGTGTCTCTGCTGGGGAGATTCACCATTTTTATTTTTTTCCGGTGACCACGATCTTAAAGTGTTATGCCGCGTACACACTTTTCGACAGCAAAGGTCAGACGGAGCGAATCTGTCTGACAATTCGATTGTGTGTGGGCTCCATCGGACCTTTGCTGTCCAAAAATCTGACGGACTTTAGAAATAGAACAAGTTTCAAATTTTTCGACCGGAACTCCGTCGGACCCAGTTCCTATCGAGAAATCCATTCGTATGTATGCTAGTCCGACGGACAAAAACCAACGCTAGGGCAGCTATTGGCTACTGGATATGAACTTCCTTATTCTAGTCTGGTCGTACGTCATCGTGTTCAAATCCGTCGGACTTTGGTGTGATTGTGTGTGGCCAAGTCCGTTCATTCGGAAAGTCAGTCGGAACTCCACCGAAAGTCCGTCGGGAAGACCGTCAGACCTAGTCCGTCAAAAAGTCTGGTCGTGTGTAAGCGGCATTACTAAACCCACAACAGTAAAATCAGCCTGTATATGCAGTAAAGCATGCTTGTTATACCCACTGTGCAACCTAAGGGGTTAATCCACCGCATTGTGTAAAAAAGACTGTTTGAGCCTGTCTTCTCCGATCCTCTCCTTCTTCCACTGTCCTTGATCCATCTGCTTATAGAACACAGCTTTGGGGGAACTCTGCACATGCTCAGTTTGGTGTGTATTGCTAGAGTTTTTTATTTTTCTTGGGAGGGAGCATGTGATCAGAACAGGGCCAATCAGCACTGTCCAGACTAAGGGTCAAGGGCCCTGCGCCCTCAAAGGACAGTCAGAGGTGAATAAAAAATCCTCCTACAAGCCTTAACCAGACACAGATAGAAGTCACAAGACTGCTATATACTGCTAATTAGAAAAGGTATTCAGCAGTTTATATTTCTGGGAGACCAGATACAGTGCCTTGCAAAAGTATTCACCCCCCTTGGCATTTTTCGTGTTTTGTTGCCTCACAACCTGGAATTAACATGGATTGTTTGAGGATTTGCATCATTTAATTTACAGAACACGCCCACAACTTTGAAGATTTTTTTTTTTTTTTTTTATTGTGAAGCAAACAACAAATAGGACAAAATAACAGAAAAAGTCAATGTGCATAACTATTCACCCCCCTAAATTCAATACTTTGTAGAGCCACCTTTTGCGGCTATCACAGCTCCAAGTCCCTTTGGATAAGTCTCTATGAGTGTTGCCACATCTTACCACTGGAATTTTTGCCCATTCCTCCTTGGAAAACTGCTCCAGCTCCTTCAAGTTGGATGGTTTGCACTTGTGAACAGCAATCATTAAGTCTGACCACAGATTTTCAATTGGATTGAGGTCTGGGCTTTGACTAGGCCAATCCAACACATTTACATGTTTCCCCTTAAACCACTCAAGTGTTGCTTTAGCAGTGTGTTTGGGGTCATTGTCCTGCTGGAAGGTGAACCTCCGTCCTAGCCTCAAATCACACACAGAGTGCTACAGGTTTTGCTCAAGAATATCCCTGTATTTAGCATCATCCATCTTTCCCTCAATTCTGGCCAGTTTTCCAGTCCCGACTGCTGAAAAACATCCCCACACCATGATGCTGCCACCACCATGTTTCATGGTGGTGGTTTCATGATGGTTTTCTTTGGGTGATGTGATGTGTTGGGTTTGCGCCAGACATAGCGTTTTCTTTGATGGCCAAAAAGTTAAATTTTAGACTCATCAGACCAGAGCACCTTCCTCCATACATTTTGGGAATCTCCCACATGCCTTTTCGCAAACTCAAAACGTGCAATTTTGTTTTTTGCTGAAAGTAATGGCTTTCTTGTGGCCACTCTGCCATAAAGCCCAACTCTATGGAGCGTACCAGAGATTTTTATGGGCTTCATAACAAAGGGGGTGAATACATACGCCCATGCCAGTTATCAGTTTTTTATTTCCGAAAAATAGTTTTATGTTTATATTTTTCAAATTTTACTTTACCAACTTAGACTATTGTGTTCTGATCCATCACATATAATTCAGATTAAAAAAACATTGAGCTAAAGGCTGTAATGTAACAAAATAGGTAAAAGGCCAAGGGGGTGAATACTTTTACAAGGCACTGTATAGTGAATGCAGTGCTCAGGGTTTTGTAACACTTTAAAGTGACACTAAACAATATTTGCATTCTTCAAACATACAAATCCATACAAAACCACTGCTTAATGGCCCTGTGATTTATTTGTCATTAAACTGTCTCTTTTGCCGCGTACACACGGTCGGAATTTCCGATGGAAACAGTCCGATGGGAGCTTTTCAACAGATTTTCCGACCGTGTGTATGTCCATCGGTCTTTTTCTGTCGGAATTTCCGATGGACTTTGGATTGAGAACCTGTTCTCAATTTTTCTGACGGAGAACCTTTCTATCGGATTTTCCGATCGTGTGTATACAATTCCGACACGCAAAATTCCGACGCATGCTCGGAAACAATTCGACGCATGCTTGGAAGCATTAAACTTCCCTTTTATAGTGCTGTCGAACATGTTTTATGCCGCTGTGTTACTGACCATCGGAATTTGGTGTGATCGTGTGTAGGCAAGACAGTTTCAGCGAACTTCCGTCGGAATTCCGACGGGAAAACCATCAGAGCTTTTTCCAACGAGAATTCCGACCGTGTGTACGCGGCATAAGTCTTTCTGCCATCTTCCTCCATGAGCTCCAACAAACATCACCTTTTCCTCCTCACTTCATTTGTTTGTAAAGAGTATTGTACGTTAGGTATGCACTACACATCCCATAGTCCACCTTGAGAGAAGGCAAGAGAGGGTGGCTATGCTCCTACATACAGTGGGCCATGGAGAACAAATGTAGCCATGAAGTCTGCTTGCAACAGCAAAAAAAACAAAAAAAAAATGGAGATCTGGAAGAGACTCAGATGAGCTGAGCGGCTTCATAAAAGTTAAAGTGGTTGTAAAACCTCAAACATCAAATATAAGCAATACATAACCCTCTATAGTGAGTACTTGTCGCAATTAAGAGCACTAAGTGTCATTTCTCTCTGCTGCTTCCTTACTCTGCTATCAGCATGAGTCACTTCTGACAAGTTTTCCTGACACCAAGAGAATAATGGTGACAGGGAGGGAATTCTAGCTGAATGACAGCCTCAGCTCTGTTCCTGTGTGTTGTGTGTTGTGTGTGTGTGTGTGGGGATCCCTTTTCTCCAATAGATTGTATTTGTTTGAATGGATTGAATGGACCTTGCTTTGTGCACTGGTCCAAATAATTTATTGGAGAGGGGGATTATGGTGGGGGGGGGGGGGGGTTGTTTTTCAGGGGTTGGCCCCTTAGTTCCAGTGAAGGGAACTTTTAAGGCATCAGCATACCAAGACATTTTGGAATATTTCATGCTCCCAACATCGTGTTAACAGTTTGGGGATGGCCCCTTCCTGTTCCAACATGACTGCGCACCAGTGCACAAAGTAAGGTTCATAAAGACATGGATGAGCGAGTTTGGGGTGGAGGAACTTGACTGGCCTGCACAGAGTCCTGAACTCAACCCAATTGAACACCTTTGGGATGAATTAGAGCGGAGAGTGTGAGCCAGGCCTTCTCGTCCAAAATCAGTGCCTGACCTCACAAATGCGCTTCTGGAAGAATGGTCAAACATTCCCATAGACACACTCCTAAACCTTGTGGACGGCCTTCCCAGAAGAGTTGAAGCTCTTATAGCTGCAAATGGGGGGCCAGCTCAATATTTAACCCTACTTAGACTGGGAGGCCATTAAAGTTCATGTGAGTGTAAAGGCAGGTGTCCCAATACTTTTGACAATATACTGTATATGCGGCCAGAGTATGCCTCTGCTGAGGATGTCCATGAAAATTCTACTGTTACATAACACACAATTTTAAAGTGGTTGTAAACCCTTAGAGACCACTTTTACCCACAGGTAAGCCTAGATTAAGGCTTACCTGTAGGTCCAAGAAATATCTCCTAAACCTACAAGGTTTAGGAGATATTTGCAAAAAGACAGGCCCCGCTGTCTACGGCGCATGCGTCATAGACAGTGGCGCGCAGGCGCACTGAGCATGCCGCTGCTAACGGTGATCATGCCGTTAGTGGCGGATCCCGCACGCATGCGAGGGAGTGACGTCATTGTGGCTCCGGCCAGTCACAACGCGGGAGCCGTGATACCCAGAAGTCACTCCGGGATAGATCGGAGGAGGGAGACAACGAGGGTCGCTTCGGGGGCTTCCATCTCAGGTAAGTTATTCATAATGAGCTAGTATGCTATGCAGGGTATTTTTTTTTTAGTTTGCCTTTATTTCCTCTTTACGACATCCTCTAAACCTGTATTTTAAAGGATTCTTTTTTTTTTTATTTAGCTCTAAAGTAATCATGATTTTCTAATAGGGTTCAGCTCCCACAGACTTCAATGGTATTCTCTTCTAAGCTCGGGATCGCCAAATTTTATACAGGATTTGCCAAACCGAATAAATTCAGCTAATGCATTTTTCACAGCAGAAACTCCCTATTTACAGCAATGCATGTCCTGTCTTAAAGCGGAGTTCCACACAAAAATGGAACTTCCGCTTTAAGCACTCCTCACCCCCTTACATGCCACATTTGGCATGTAATTGGCTCGCGACCCGGTCGGGAGCTCCGTGACCCCGGCCGCGGGACCAGCGGACCCGATCGCCGCTGGTGTCCCGCGATCGGGTCACGGAGCTGAAGAACGGGGAGAGGTATGTGTAAACAAACCTCTCCCGCGCTTCCTACACTGCCTGTCATTGATTGGCTGTTCCCGGTCATCGGGAAAGCCGATCAATGACGTCAGACGTCAGCCCCGCCCCCTAATGTAAAAAAAAACACACACACGTCACAGCCCATAACCCCTCCCCTCCCCCTAGGGGTTAACTCTTTCACTACAACTGTCATTTATACAGGAATCAATGCATTTAAATAGCATTGATTGCTGTATAAATGACAATGGTCCCAAAAATGTGTCAAAAATGTCCGATGTGTCCGCCATAATGTCGCAGTCACAATAAAAATCGCTGATCGCCGCCATTACTAGTAAAAAAAAAAATATTAATAAAAATGCTATAAAACTATCCCCTATATTGTAAACGCTATAACTTTTGCGCAAACCAATCAATATTCGCTAATTGCGATTTTTTTTTTACCAAAAATATGTAGAAGAATACGTATCGGCCTAAACTGAGGAAAAAAAAAGTTTTTTTTATATGTTTTTGGGGGATATTTCTTATAGCAAAAAGCAAAAAATGTTGAATTTTTTTCAAAGTTGTCGCTCTATTTTTGTTTATAGCGCAAAAAATAAAAACCGCAGGGGTGATCAAATACCACCAAAAGAAAGCTCTATTTTTGGGAAAAAAAGGACGCCAATTTTGTTTGGGAGCCACGTCGCACGACCGCGCAATTGTCAGTTAAATCGACGCAGTGCCGAATCGCAAAAAGGGGCCTGGTCCTTTGGCTGCCAATTGGTCCGGGGCTGAAGTGGTTAAAAGTCAGCAACTACACTTTTTGTAGCTGCTGACTTTTAAAATGCCTGGAACTCCCCTTTAACTTTTTGATCAGTGCCGATAACTGCTGCCTGGCCCACCACCTTCCTCTTCTCACTTGCCGCCAGACCTGCTTTTCATCCTTTAGTTCAGTGCATTTGGTTACCCAGAGTCGTGCTGTTATAAGATCCTCGTTCACACTTCCTGCAAGCATCAGACTCAGAGAGAAGCCATTTATCTCGCACCTAGAAACTCCCGACTCTCCAGGACAATCTGTGGAAAGCCCACATCCCATTAATAACAATCTGGTTGAGACAGGGGTGGGGATGCTAATTGCAATTACTATCTCCTCTTTAGAAGTAAGCTGCAGTATGCATTTCGTAGGAATATATTTTTATGTACAAGGGCTGCACCTTCGTAATGCAAAAATGGACATCACTTAAGTGTTACTAAACCCACAACAGAAAATTCAGTCTGTATATGCAGTAAAGCATGCTTGTTATACTCACTGTGGAGGCTAAGGGGTTAATCCTGTGTAAAAATGCTGTTTGATCCTGTCTTCTCTGATCCTCCTCTTCTTTCACAGTCCCCAATCCATCTGCTGATAGTACAGAGCGCTAGGAGGCACTCTGCACATGCTCAGTTTGGTGTGTATTGTTTGAGAGTTTATTTGTTTGGGGAGGGTGCATGTGATCAGCACAGGGCCAATCAGCACTGTCCAGGAAGAGGGTCAGGGGTCCCGAAGCCTCCTAGAATAGAGGAGTATGAAAAATCCTCCTACAAGTGGTTGTAAACTCAAAGAAAGATTACTGCCAGCCCCTCTGTTCTACCAAGCTATACTACACATTGTACATGTTTGTCCAAAATTATGCCTCTAAATACCTTATTTATAATAATAAAGATAATAATAATAATAATAAAAATAAACTTTTTCACGAGTTATAGATTGGTCATTTAATTCACATGGGTAAGGTTGGGTTAAAATTGAAAACACGTTAAGTAATACACAATTGAATAAGGAAATTTGGGTACCACAACTGTATCATAATTTTTTGAAGGACACAAGCTAATTAACAATGAACGTATTTAAGATATTTAAGAGTCTTGCTCTACAAGACTCTGGTCTGGCCGCACCTGGAGTATGCTGTCCAGTTCTGGGCACCAGTCCTTAGGAAGGATGTTTTGGAAATGGAGTGAGTACAAAGAAGGGCAACAAAGCTAATAAAGGGTCTGGAGGATATTAGTTATGAGGAAAGGTTGCGAGCTCTGAACTTATTCTCTCTGGAGAAGAGACGCTTGAGAGGGGATATGATTTCAATATACATTATTGTCCGAAACTGGTGTTGCATACACACGGTCGAACAAAGTTGTCAGAAAATCCGATCGTTCGGAACGTGATGACGTTCGTTCATTAAGACGGGACTACGTTCAGGCTAGTAGCCAATAGATTTACTCTCGTAATTTGATCTGAGCATGCGTGGCACTTTGTCCGATCAGAATTCTCTACAAACGATCGGACAAAGTCCGATCGGATTTTGTTGTTGGAAAATTTGAGATCACGCTCTCAAATTTTTTTCGGCGGAATTTCCGACGGAAAAAGTCCGACAGAGCCCACACACGATTGGATTTTCCGACAATATAATCCGATCTGACCTTTTTCCGTCTGATTTTCCGACCGTGTGTACGGGGCATAAGGAGTGACAAGGATGTGGAATTCCCTTCCACAGCCGGTGGTCTCAGCGGGGGGCATCGATAGTTTCAAGAAACTATTAGATACTGTAAGCACCTGAACGACCACAACATACAGGGATATACAATGTAATACTGACATATAATCACACACATAGGTTGGACTTGATGGACTTGTGTCTTTTTTCAACCTCACCTACTATGTAACTATGTAACTATATGAGATTTGAAAAAACAGACAAAGGAAATTATAATATAATTGACCACTAATACCACTCACAGGGACAAACATTTTTTTCCAGAGAACGAGACACTCTTTGGAGTATGAATAAAGTATTAAAATGCACGATTAAAGGATATTATGAAAGAGAGAGAGATATACACAATCCAGTAATTAGGACACAAAAAGGAGTTACTAGATAGATGAACTAAGATACCATCAGTTAAGACATTTTATAAAGGACACTGCCACACACAAGATCGGGGGAAAGTTTATTACCATTTGAAAAATTGCTCAACTTACAGGAAGCACCAAGACACGGAATTCCCCAGATTTTTAAGATTCTTAGCCCCCGTACACACGGTCGGAAATTCCAACCACAAAATCCATCAGATTTTTTCTGACGGATTTTGTCCGACACTGGTGCTGCATACACACGGTCGGACAAGGTTGTCGGAAAATTTGATCATTCTGAACGTGGTGACGTTTGTTGCGTATGACGGAACTACCTAGAGGCTAGTAGCCAATAGCCTTGGTCTCGTAATTTTATCTGAGCATGTGTGGCACTTTTTCCGCCGGAATTCTCTACACACGATTGGAAAAAGTCAGATCGGATTTTGTTGTCGGAAAATTTGAGAACAGGATCTCAAATTTTTTCCGTAGGAAATTCCGACGGAAAAAGTCCGATGTAGCCCACACACTGGCGGATTTTCCGACAACATGGTCCGATCGGACATTTTCCGTCGGAATTTCCGACCGTGTGTACGGGGCATCATTCTAATGTCGGAACCATTGGTACTGCCTTTCTTGGATAGGTGGGAAGCAGAACTTGGTGCAACTTGAAGTGAGCAAGAGAAAAAGAAAATGTTGAAATTAGCAGACGGAACAGCAATAGATATAAGCAAGAAGTGATACAACAGATCCAAGAAATTACGGGAGTAGATATGCCTAAAAATCCAGAATCCTATTTATTACATAATACCAAACTTACAATAAAACAATATATATAAAACAATATAATATAAAACAATATAAGAGAACGATAATACCACATTTAATAAATGCAGCAAAACACCTGATCCCAAAACATTGGCAAACATTGGAAAGCCCAACGCTAAGAGAATGGGTTCAAGGGGTAGAATTTATATACAGTATAACATGGAAGAATTGTGTCATTATGGAGACGATGGAATAGAACAATTTTCAGATACTTGGAAAGGATGGAAAGAGTTTAAGAATACAAATACTCTGAGATAATGGGAATTTGAAAAAAAAGAGAGGTGGAGGGAATAAATTAAGGAAGATTATAACATATGTTTAAGGAATGTGGGATGGGGAAGGTGAGGGGAGGGGGATAGGTGAAAATTATATTTTTATGAACAAGAATTTTGGACAACTTATTTATTTTGTGTACTGTGAAATTTAATAAATGTAAATAATAAAAAACAAAAAATAATAAACTTTATTTTACACAGTGCCTTTAAAGGTGGCTTCTCAAAGCGCTTTACAAGGAAAACACAAAAAATAACAAGATAACATAACATAAAGGAAAAGGGGAAAATTACGTGAAAGCTTGTCTAAAGAAAAACATTTTTAGACTTGATTTGAATGAGTTTAGAGAAGATGACTCTGATGTTTTTTGGAAGTGAATTCCGGAGTTTTGGAGCATAGCAGGAGAAGGTTCTGTCTCCCATTGAGTTTTGGTGAGTAGGGGGAAACACAGTGAACCAGAAATGGAGGAGCGGAGGTTATGAGGGGGGGGGGGGGTGTAAGTAGAGAAAAGTGTGGGGGGTAAGTTGAAAAAAGTTCAGAAAGATAATGGGGTGCCCAGCCATGAAGTGCCTTATAGGTATCAAAAACCATGAATCAGACTGAGACAGAAGTACAGTTAAATCTCACTTGTTTAATAATAAAGAAAAAAGGCAAACAGAGTAAACTTCTACAAAACATAGCCAGAGTTCAGGAACCGGAACGGATAGTCAGACAAGCCAAAATGTCAGGGAGCCAAAGATGAGTGTAGTAGAACAGCAAGCAGGATTTGGAGCCAGAAGGAATGTCAGCCAAGCAAGTCTTTAACAGGAACACAGGAGAGCATCTCTAGAGATATGACAAAGGTGAAGGCAGAGATCATCTGGCCTGGATGGCTTAAGTAGACAGGACTGAAGAGCAGGATATCATCAACAGGTGAGTCACTGTGGAGAGATAGGAGTTGGCAATTAGCCAACAGCTGAGTGGCCAGTTTAGAGAAGGAAGGGCTGAGCCCAGCCCTGACAATAGGTGAGCAAGAGGATCTTAAAGTCTATGTGAAAGCTGACGAGTAGGGATGGGCCCGGTGCTCGATGCGAACCCACGTTCGCATCGAGCACCGGGCGTTCGCTCGCTCGGCGAGCCCAGAACTATTTTGGCCGCTCGCATCACGTTCGTGTGATGCGAGCGGCCCCGCAATGCATTGCGGCCGGCGCGGCCGGCGCAGTGCATTGCTGGCTGATGATTGGCCAAGCATGCACTGTGACCCCGCATGCTTGGCCAATCACAGCCCCGGAAACTCGAAGAGCCATAATTGGCTACAGGCAGGACGCCTGTAGCCAATTACAGCTCAGGGGCTGTAGTACACGCCCCCCCCTATAAAAGGCCGCCACGCCGTCTGCGCCGGTCACATGCTGTTCCGGCGCAGATAGAGCAGGCTAGATCTGTGACACTCTGCTGGATTTAGTTAGTTAGAGAGATTTACTTAGAGAGATCGAGTTAGATAGATTCATTCATTTAGATTGATTTAGAAAGAGGGGCTTGTAGTGTGCTCGTGGCAGGCAGGCAGAGCTCCTATATTTTGTTCCCAGAAGCACCTATAGGACTTGTAGTGTGTTCGTGGCAGGCAGGCAGAGCTCCTATATTTTGTTCCCAGAAGCACCTATAGGACTTGTAGTGTGTTCGTGGCAGGCAGGCAGAGCTCCTATATTTTGTTCCCAGAAGCACCTATAGGACTTGTAGTGTGTTCGTGGCAGGCAGGCAGAGCTCCTATATTTTGTTCCCAGAAGCACCTATAGGACTTGTAGTGTGTTCGTGGCAGGCAGGCAGAGCTCCTATATTTTGTTCCCAGAAGCACCTATAGGACTTGTAGTGTGTTCGTGGCAGGCAGGCAGAGCTCCTATATTTTGTTCCCAGAAGCACCTATAGGACTTGAAGTGTGTTAGTCCCATCACACAGACCTACATTTTCTTCCCAGAAGCACCTATAGGACTTGAAGTGTGTTAGTCCCATCACACAGAGATCATATATTTTGTTCCCAGAAGCACCTATAGGACTTGAAGTGTGTTAGTCCCATCACACAGACCTATATTTCCTTCCCAGAAGCACCTATAGGACTTGAAGTGTGTTAGTCCCATCACACAGAGATCATATATTTTGTTCCCAGAAGCACCTATAGGACTTGAAGTGTGTTAGTCCCATCACACAGACCTACATTTTCTTCCCAGAAGCACCTATAGGACTTGAAGTGTGTTAGTCCCATCACACAGAGATCATATATTTTGTTCCCAGAAGCACCTATAGGACTTGAAGTGTGTTAGTCCCATCACACAGAGATCATATATTTTGTTCCCAGAAGCACCTATAGGACTTGAAGTGTGTTAGTCCCATCACACAGACCTATATTTCCTTCCCAGAAGCACCTATAGGACTTGAAGTGTGTTAGTCCCATCACACAGAGATCATATATTTTGTTCCCAGAAGCACCTATAGGACTTGAAGTGTGTTAGTCCCATCACACAGACCTACATTTTCTTCCCAGAAGCACCTATAGGACTTGAAGTGTGTTAGTCCCATCACACAGACCTACATTTTCTTCCCAGAAGCACCCATAGGACTTGAAGTGTGTTAGTCCCATCACACAGACCTATATTTTTTTCCCAGAAGCACCCATAGGACTTGAAGTGTGTTAGTCCCATCACACAGAGCTCCTCTATTTTCTTTGCAGAAGCACCCACAGGACTTCTAGTGTGTTAGTGGCATCACACAAAGCTCCTCTATTTTCTTTGCAGAAGCACCCATAGGACTTCTAGTGTGTTAGTGGCATCACACAGAGCTCCTATATTTTCTTCTCAGCAGCACCCACAGGACTTCTAGTGTGTTAGTGGCATCACACAGAGCTCCTCTATTTTCTTTGCAGAAGCACCCACAGGACTTCTAGTGTGTTAGTGGCATCACACAGAGCTCCTCTATTTTCTTTGCAGAAGCACCCACAGGACTTCTAGTGTGTTAGTGGCATCACACAGAGCTCCTCTATTTTCTTTGCAGAAGCACCCATAGGACTTCTAGTGTGTTAGTGGCATCACACAGAGCTCCTATATTTTCTTCTCAGCAGCACCCACAGGACTTCTAGTGTGTTAGTGGCATCACACAGAGCTCCTCTATTTTCTTTGCAGAAGCACCCATAGGACTTCTAGTGTGTTAGTGGCATCACACAGAGCTCCTATATTTTCTTCTCAGCAGCACCCACAGGACTTCTAGTGTGTTAGTGGCATCACACAGAGCTCCTCTATTTTCTTTGCAGAAGCACCCACAGGACTTCTAGTGTGTTAGTGGCATCACACAGAGCTCCTCTATTTTCTTTGCAGAAGCACCCATAGGACTTCTAGTGTGTTAGTGGCATCACACAGAGCTCCTCTATTTTCTTTGCAGAAGCACCCATAGGACTTCTAGTGTGTTAGTGGCATCACACAGAGCTCCTATATTTTCTTCTCAGCAGCACCCACAGGACTTCTAGTGTGTTAGTGGCATCACACAGAGCTCCTCTATTTTCTTTGCAGAAGCACCCATAGGACTTCTAGTGTGTTAGTGGCATCACACAGAGCTCCTATATTTTCTTCTCAGCAGCACCCACAGGACTTCTAGTGTGTTAGTGGCATCACACAGAGCTCCTCTATTTTCTTTGCAGAAGCACCCACAGGACTTCTAGTGTGTTAGTGGCATCACACAGAGCTCCTCTATTTTCTTTGCAGAAGCACCCATAGGACTTCTAGTGTGTTAGTGGCATCACGCAGAGCTCCTATATTTTCTTCTCAGCAGCACCCACAGGACTTCTAGTGTGTTAGTGGCATCACACAGAGCTCCTCTATTTTCTTTGCAGAAGCACCCACAGGACTTCTAGTGTGTTAGTGGCATCACACAGAGCTCCTCTATTTTCTTTGCAGAAGCACCCATAGGACTTCTAGTGTGTTAGTGGCATCACACAGAGCTCCTATATTTTCTTCTCAGCAGCACCCACAGGACTTCTAGTGTGTTAGTGGCATCACACAGAGCTCCTCTATTTTCTTTGCAGAAGCACCCACAGGACTTCTAGTGTGTTAGTGGCATCACACAGAGCTCCTCTATTTTCTTTGCAGAAGCACCCACAGGACTTCTAGTGTGTTAGTGGCATCACACAGAGCTCCTCTATTTTCTTTGCAGAAGCACCCATAGGACTTCTAGTGTGTTAGTGGCATCACACAGAGCTCCTATATTTTCTTCTCAGCAGCACCCACAGGACTTCTAGTGTGTTAGTGGCATCACACAGAGCTCCTCTATTTTCTTTGCAGAAGCACCCATAGGACTTCTAGTGTGTTAGTGGCATCACACAGAGCTCCTATATATTCTTCTCAGCAGCACCCACAGGACTACCGACTACAATGGCTGGAAGACCGCCAAGGGGAGGCAGAGCGTGCAGAGCCAAGAACACAGGGCAGGCAGGCTCTGTTTCTAGTGGACGTGGCCGTGGACGTGGACGTGGTCGTGCATCGTCATCAGCACGTGGCCATGGGACACGCGCATCTTTGTTTTCGGCAGCTGGACATGTGGAGCCGCATCATGCTGAAGGCTTGGTAGAATGGATGACCAAGCCCTCCTCATCCTCCTCATCCTCTCTCACCCAGGCTCAGGGTACTGACAGAGCATCATCAGCCACCCCTTCCCTAGACCCACCATGTCCTCCTGAGGAGTCCCCCGAACTCTTTGAGCACAGTGTTGGGTACATGCTCCAGGAGGATGCCCAACGATTCGAAGGCTCGGATGATGATACCCAGCTTGAGGAATCTGGCAGTACTGTTCCACCAGCTGCAGCTTACTGCCAGGTTTGCTCTAGTGGTGAAGAGGGAGGGGATGATGAGGTCACTGACTCCACGTGGGTGCCTGAAGGGAGAGAGGATGAGGAGGAGGACGAGGAGGAGGAGGATGCGGCGTCACATGTCCAACGAGGCAGGATGCCCCCTGGAGGCCAGGTAGAGGCCAGCACAGCAACTGTACAACACCGCAGAGCTCCGCCTGTGCAGGGCGCTGCCTCTGCACGTTATCAGAAAAGTTCTTTGGTGTGGGCCTTTTTTGAGACGAGTGCAGCAGATCGCACCACTGCTATTTGCAATATTTGTCTCAAGCGTATCTCGCGTGGCCAAAACATCAGCCGCTTGGGCACCACAAGCATGACCAGACATATGGCGACCTGCCATGCAGCTCGTTGGCAGGCACACATAAAAGACCCACACCAAAGAACTAAGCGGACCTCTCCTTGCTCCTCCTCAGCTGGGATCTCCATCCCCACTACACCTTCAGTCCTCTCTGAAAGCTGCTCTGAGAGGACTGAAGGTGTAGAATTAGGTGTGTCACAACCAAGTACTTGCAGTACACCGACGTCCGATTGCAGCAGGCAAATTTCCCTGCCCCAGCTGCTGGACCGTAGAAAGAAGTACACTCCCAGCCATCCACATGCCCAGCGGTTGAATGCTAGCCTGGCTAAATTGCTAGCACTTCAACTGCTGCCTTTTCAGTTGGTAGACTCGGCCCCCTTCCGTGAGTTTGTTCAATGTGCGGTTCCTCAGTGGCAGGTTCCCAAACGCCACTTTTTCTCACGGAAGGCGATTCCGTCTCTCTACCGGCATGTGGAGGGCAATGTCCATGCCTCGCTGGACAGGGCGGTCAGCGGTAAGGTGCATATTACCGCTGACTCATGGTCCAGCAGGCATGGACAGGGACGGTACCTTTCTTTCACGGCCCATTGGGTCACTCTATTGGCAGCTGGGAGGGATGCAGGACAAGGTGCAGTAGTGTTGGAGGTTGTTCCGCCACCACGCCTCCAAAACGCTACTACTGCTACTGGTTGTGACACACCTCTCTCCTCCACCCCCTCCTCTTCTTCTTCCTCCAGTGCTCTGTCCTTGGAACCAGCGGTGCTCCGTAGGCGTACAAGGGGCTACGCAAGTACGCAGGCAAAAAGATGCCATGCCGTGCTTGCGCTGGTGTGTTTGGGGGACAGGAGCCACACTGGGCCAGAGGTTCTGGCAGCTCTGCAGGGGCAGGCCGAGAGGTGGTTGACGCCACGTCAGCTTAAGCCAGGAATGGTCGTTTCTGACAATGGCACCAACCTCCTCTCCGCCCTGCGACAGGGGCAGCTCACCCATGTGCCCTGCATGGCTCACGTCCTCAACCTGGTGGTGCAGCGGTTCTTGGGCAGGTTCCCAGGCTTACAGGATGTCCTGAGGCAGGCCAGGAAAGTCTGTGTGCATTTCCGCCGATCTTATAATGCCAGTGCTCGGCTGACTGAGCTGCAAAAGGAGCTGAACCTGCCCAAGAACCGCCTAATATGTGACATGCCCACCAGGTGGAACTCAACGTTGGCCATGCTGCAGCGACTGCACACGCAGCAGAGGGCCATCAATGAGTACCTTTGCGACTACGGCACCAGGACAGGGTCAGGGGAGCTTGGTTTTTTTTCCCCACGTCAGTGGAGCATGATCAGGGATGCATGCACTGTCCTCTCACCATTTGAGGAGGCCACGAGGATGGTGAGCAGTGACAGTGCATGCATCAGTGACACTGTCCCTCTTGTCCACCTGTTGGAGCATACGCTGCGTGGGATAATGGACAGGGCACTTGAGGCAGAACAGAGGCAGGAAGAGGAGGACTTCCTTGCCTCTCAAGGCCCCCTTTATCCGGACAGTGTTCCTTCTGTCCCACCCATCACACAGGAAGAGGATGAGGAGGAGGAGGAGGAGGATTGTGTGAGCATGGAGGTGGAGCCTGGCACTCAGCATCAGCAGCAGCAGTCTTTTAGGGATGATGTACAGTCCCAACAAACCAGTGGACTTGTACGTGGCTGGGAGGAGGTGGCTGGCGATCATGTCATCCTCAGTGACCCAGAAGACTCCGGACCGAATGCCTCAGCTAACCTACGCTGCATGGCCTCCCTGATCCTGCAAAGCCTGCGGAAGGATCCTCGTGTTCTTCGGATCAAGGAGAGGGACCATTACTGGCTGGCCACTCTCCTTGATCCGCGGTACAAGGGTAAGGTTGCGGACCTTATCTTGCCGTCGCAGAGGGAGCAGAGGATGAGACATCTCAGGGAGGCCTTGCAGAAAGGTCTGTGCAACGCGTTCCCAGAAACTGGGAGGCTACAAACTCCTGGTCCTGGGCGACGAGTTGCTGAGGCTTCGGTCAGTGGCAGAAGGAGCGGTGGGGAAGGTGGACGTCTGACCGATGCGTTCAGACAATTTTTTAGTCCGCAGCCCCAAGGTATGATCGGTTCCAGCAACCATCGCCAGCGTCTGATATACATGGTGCAGGAATACCTTGGGGCAAGGTCAGACTTGGACACCTTTCCCACCGAAAATCCTCTGGCTTACTGGGTCCTGAGGATGGATCACTGGCCAGAGCTTGCACAGTATGCAATTGAGCTACTGGCCTGTCCTGCCTCCAGCGTTCTTTCCGAACGCACATTCAGTGCTGCTGGAGGATTTGTGACTGATCATAGGGTGCGCCTGTCCACCGCCTCGGTTGATCGACTGACCTTCATCAAAATGAATCAGTCTTGGATCACCACCAGCTACCAGGCACCTGAGGCGGATATAACCGAATAATTTTTAATGTCACATCCCTTCAAGACTGCCTATGCTGATGCTGAGTGACTGTCCTCTTATGTTCACTGACTATCCTCTTCCTCCTCCTCAATGATCCATGCCACCACACCAGTGCCTAAGGCACAATTTTTCAGCCCCTGTTTAACAGGGGCGTGTACATACAATTTTTATAAAAAAATGCTTCGCAACACGTGTGACTGCTGTGCTCCAAGTACAGGATCTGTGAGGGGTTGCAGTGTTGTGGCACCAGCACCAGTGCCTAAGGCACAATTTTTCAGCCCCTGTTTAACAGGGGCGGGTACTTACAATTTTTTAAAAAAATGCTTCGCAACACATGTGACTGCTGTGCTCCAAGTACAGTATCTGTGAGGGGTTGCAGTGTTGTGGCACCAGCACCAGTGCCTAAGGCACAATTTTTCAGCCCCTGTTTAACAGGGGCGGGTACTTACAATTTTTTTAAAAAATGCTTCGCAACACGTGTGACTGCTGTGCTCCAAGTACAGTATCTGTGAGGGCCGGGTTGCAGTGTTGTGGCACCAGCACCAGTGCCTAAGGCACAATTTTTCAGCCCCTGTTTAACAGGGGCGTGTACTTACAATTTTTTAAAAAAATGCTTTGCAACACGTGTGACTGCTGTGCTCCAAGTACAGTCTCTGTGAGGGGTTGCAGTGTTGTGGCACCAGCACCAGTGCCTAAGGCACAATTTTTCAGCCCCTGTTTAACAGGGGCGGGTAATTACAAATCTTGATCTAATAGTTCACAGCAGGGCCCATTCCTGCGCCCACCAAGAGTAACTATGAGGGCCTGCAGTCTTGTGGCAACACCGTCCACCACCACCGCCAAAGGCCCAATTTTTCTGCCCTGTTCATCAGGTGCTTGCAATTACAAATCTTGATCTAATAACTCACAGCAGGGCCCATTCCTGCGCCCACCAAGAGTAACTATGAGGGCCTACAGTCTTGTGGCAACACCGTCCACCACCACCGCCAAAGGCCCAATTTTTCTGCCCTGTTCATCAGGTGCTTGCAATTACAAATCTTGATCTAATAACTCACAGCAGGGCCCATTCCTGCGCCCACCAAGAGTAACTGTGAGAGCTTACAGTCTTGTGGCAACACCGTCCACCACCACCACCACCCCCAATTTTTCTGCCCTGTTCAACAGGTGCATGCAATTACAAATCTTGATCTATTAACTCATAGCAGGGCCCATTCCTGTGCCCACCAGTCTTGTGGCTACACCAACATCTAATAGGGCAAATTTCTGCAGAGTATATACGCCAGGGCCCTACTTTCAAACATCCAACTTACAAACGACTCCTACTTGCAAATGGAAAGAGAAAACAGGAAGTGAGAGGAAATCTACCCCTAGGAAGGGAAATTCTATCCTGTTAGATTTAATTTGGGAAAAAGGTATCTCCTCTCTACTGATACTTTATCACCAATCCTTGTTTCAATTAAAACCCCACTTTTCCAAAAACATTTGTCATTGGGACGGAAAGTGAGGTGACATGTTCTGAACAGATGTGCAAAGACAGCAAATGTTACAGGGGTGATAACCCCTCCCTATGTTCTCCAAAAAGCTTAAAAATAGATTTTTTTGGGATGGAGCTACACTTCATAATGTACCTGTTCAGATTCTACTTAAGAACAAACCTAAAGCCGCAAGTGGTTTTAAATGGCTTCTTTTTTTCCTTTACAAATGTCATTTTGTGCAAGGACAGTTCTAAACACGGGAAACACATGCCACTTCACAGGCATACTTTAGACACCCCCAGGTACCATATTTAAAGGAAAATTTCACTTTTTTTTTTTCACTTTATGCATCATTAAAATGACTGCTCCCGAAAAAACGTTAGTTTTTAAAAGTTCTTTTTGCATTGATATATGTCCCCTGGGGCAGGACCCGGGTCCCCAAACCTGTTTTATGACATTAACATGCATATTGGCCGTTGTAATTAGCACTTTTGATTTCGAACGTTCGCGTCCATTATAACGTATAGGGTTCGAAAAATTCGCGCGAACTTTCGGTCGGTTCGAAGGTTCTGGTGCGAACCGAACCCGGGGGTGTTCGGCTCATCCCTACTGACGAGTAACCAGTGCAAGGACTCAAGGATAGGGTTAGTAAGATCACTTGTACTAGACCTAGTCAGGACTCTGGCTGCAGAATTTTGAACATATTGAAGTTGATTTATAGTGGATTTAGGTACACCAGCAAGTAGAGCATTGCAGTAGTCAAGTCGGGAGAACACAAATGTATGGATCAGCTTTTAAGCTACAGTGTATGATAGCATAGGACGCCGCCAAGTGGAAAAAGAGGTTCTGACAACATTTTGTACATGTGAACATAGACCTTGCTTTGTTTGCTTCCCTGGTACTGACCTCAACCTGCTACTGGACCTTGCTTAGTCTGCTTCACTGGTGCTGACCTCAACCTGCTACTGGACCTTGCTCTGTCTGCTTCCCTGGTACTGACCACAGCCTGCTACCGGACCTTGCTCTGCCTTCTTCCCTGGTACTGCCTCACTGAGAATGACCCTTGCACACCTCTCTGTCCATGACAATCACCTGCTATCACCCGTGTTTCCATAAGCCTTGTACCTCTGTCACCACATTCAGGAGTGCTTGAACCAGAGCCGCTAAGGAAGCCCTCTCGTCAACTTGGCCTCCAACCAAGATCCGTGACAACAGTACCAATAAATTAGTTTGAACTCTTTTATCTTTTGGTCTGGAGCTCCTTTCACCTATGCATGTTTTTTTTAGAAGTCACTTAATAGTTTGCTGTCCAATTAGACCACTTCCCCTCTGGAATCACTAAAGCAGTGTTTCTCAACTAGGGTTCCTCCAGAGGTTTCTGGGGGGTTCCTTGAGCAATGAGCAATTTCTGAATCTTAGAAAAATTCCCACTGACACCATTGATCTTTTTTGCTATCTGTAAGGGGGTGATTCTTCTCAATGACCACAAGTGTAAGGAGCATTTTTCCCACTCACCACAAGTGTAAGGAGCATTCTTCCCACTGACCACAAGTGTAAGGAGCATTCTCCCACTGGCCATCACACTAATGTATCATGAGTTGTAGATATAGTCATTTTTGGCAGGGGTTTCCTGAGACTGGAAAGTTATTTCAAGGGTTCCTCTGTGTTGAAAAGGTTGAGAAAGGCTGCACTAAGGGATCAATTGCTTAATGAGACATACAATGAGACCTGCAAGCGGGAAGATTAATTGAACTTGGCTATACACAGATGGAAAAAAAAATGGACAGGGTTTATAACCCTCCCTTACTCTATCCAAAAAAAAAAAAGTTGTGCCTTTAGTTGCACTTTAAGTAAGACTAAAGACTAATGCCCCATACACACGGTCGGATTTTCCGACGGAAAATGTCCTATCGGACAATGTTGTCGGAAATTCCGACCGTGTGTAGGCTCCATCGGACATTTTCCGTCGGAAAATCCGACGGACAAAGTTTTATCTCCTGCCCTTAAATTTTCCGACAACAAAGTCCTATCGACTTTTTCCGATCGTGTGTAGCGAATTTCGACGGACAAAGTGCCACGCATGCTCAGATCACATTACAAGACCAAAGCTATTGGCTACTAGCCTCTACGTAGTCCCGTTGTAGGCAACAAACGTCACCACGTTCAGAATGATCGGATTTTCCGACAACTTTGTCTGACCGTGTGTATGCAACACCAGTGTCGGACAAAATCCGTCGGAAAAAATCCGATGGATTTTGTGGTCGGATTTTCCGACCGTGTGTACGGGGCATTAGATCTAAATTAGATGCATGTAATACCCATGCAATATCCATTGATTGTATTGTATTCAATGCTCTGCCTAACAATACATTACATGATCATGACTTGGAAAAGGGTAAGGTGACTTTTAAGGCTTTGAATGTGTTTTATATTTTTAGCAAGTGTCTCTGCCAACAATACCTACAAATGGAAGAAAAAGATGATAGCCCAATATTTGTGATGTATTTCGTGCTCAGTATTTTCCAGGGTGTTTTTAGCTTTCTATAGAGGAAAAAAGAATAATGTTTTCATTATGGTTTTAGACAAGGTATACATTTTAAGTGCTCACAATTTGGGGAATAAGAAAAAACATAGCCAGAGCACAAATGACTTCTTAATAGTTCAGGGTAATTTAGAGGCACTTAGACGTGACATTGCTGCGGCTGCAGACCCATCGTAGAGGGATGTATCATTTATCAAAATGGTTTCCAAAACGTTCCGTTTGCAAGCATTCAGCAAACCTACAAATCAGTGTCAATCTCAAGTGCTTTTGTAAGTGTTTAAAGGAGAAGCGATGCATTTATGTCATTTTAGAGGCTGCTTTTGGTATTACTATTCTCGGAGGTTGTTTTGTTTTATCTTCTGATATTACCGCTTATCTTAAAGAAGAAAGTGAGACAAACCGCTAAGATTCGATTCATCTCTGGCCGGCTTAAGACCGGTTCAACAGAATGAGAAATCCTTTAGCAGGTATAAAAGTTCACATACAAACGTGCTAAAGGATTTCTCATTCTGTTGAACAGGTCGTAAGCTTGGCCATAGATGAATCAAATCTTGGCCGATTCAGCATGGATCGGCCGAGATTCGATCCATCTCTGGGCATGCTAGTTGTACTAAAGTCGATCCATCGATGGACTTTATGTATCCGAATTTCTGAATGAAATAGTATTTTGTTGAAATTAATTTAACCACTTCAATACCAGGCACTTAGACACCTTCCTGCCCAAGCCAATTTTCAGCTTTCAGCGTTGTCGCGCTTTGAATGACAATTGCGCAGTCATACAACACTGTAACCAAACAAATGTTTTATCATTTTGTTCCCACAAATAGAGCTTTCTTTTGGTGGTATTTGATCACCTCTGCAGTTTTTATTTTTTGCGCAACAAATACATATAAAAACAAAAAACAAAAAAACAAGTTTGTCTTTGTTTCTGTAAATTTTTTTTGTAAATAAGTACATTTTCTTCTTCAATGATGGGCACTGATATGGCTCACTGACAGGCACTGATAAGGCGGCACTGATGGGTACAGATGAGGTGGCATCAATGAGGTGCCACAGACGAGCCCTGATGATGGGCAGTGATAGGCGGCACCGATAGGTGGCACTGATGGGCACTGATAGGGGGCACTGATGGGCACTGATAGGTGGTACTGGTATGCGACACTGATGGGCACTCATAGGCAGCACTGATGGGTACTTATGGGTGGCACTGATGGGTATTTATGGGTGGCACTGATAGGCAGTGTTGGTCATTTTACTTTAAAAAAGTAATTAGTTAAATTGCAAATTACTTCTCCCAAAAAGTGATTGCGTTAGTAACTCGGTTACTACATTGGAAAAGTAATTAGTTACTCAGCAAAGTAACTGTGACAGGGGTGACTACTTGAGGGGTGGCATCAGTGAATGAATGAATGAATGATTTGTATAGTGCTGCAAATGCAAACTGAATCGCCTCAAGCCGTACAAAGCAGTAGTACTTGAGGGGTGGCAGCGGTGGTACTTGAGGGGTGGCAGCGCTGGTATTGGGGGGTGGCAGCGGTGGTGTACTGGGGGGGAGGTGGCAGGCAGCGGTGGTACTTGGGGGGTGGCAGCGGTGGTGGTGCCATCCTCTCCCACCATCACCTCTGCCTCTTACTGATCCCATCCCCCGCCACCACTGATCTCATCTCTACCCAATCCCCCCATCACCTCTGTCTTAGAAGTGATGGTGGGTGGGTAGGGATGGGATCAGTAAGAAGCAGAGGTGGTGAAGGACTTGGGATGAATCGATTGCACTGCAATTCGAATAGTCAGACAGTCACTTGAATGCCTCCAGGGATGCCTTTCCTCATGGGGAGAGAGAGAGACCCTCCCCTTCACTCGATTGGTGTCAGCTGGTCAGCTGACTTAATTTTTCAGTGTCTGCCCCGCCTCCCTACATTCTCTCTCTCTGAATAGGCGGGGCGGGATGGGGCGGTCCAGACAGTCTCTCTGAGTCTCAGCCTCTTCTCAGCTCAGCGTGCGAAAGCCCCCCTCCCAGCGGCCAGGCAGCGCGGCCATGGCGGGCCTCCCGGGCGGTAGATGTAATTGCGGTAACACCGCCCAAGTAATGGGAACTGTGTACCATGAGGGGGAGAGTAATTAGTTAGATTACTCGTTACCCTCTAAAGTAACTGCGTTAAGTAACTCTGTTTATTTTAACTGAGTTACTTACATCACTGCTGATAGGTGGCACGGATGGGCACTGATGGGCACTGATAGGTGGCACTGATGGACACTGATGGGTGGCACTGATGACCCTGATGGGTGGCATTGCTGGGCATCATGTTATATAATGGTGCCAGTCAGTGCCCATTTGTGGGCACTGATTGGCACAGATTGGGCATCATTTGCACATCTGGATGACCATGGGGTACATACCTGGCCATCTGCATTTTGCCCCCTCCCCTGGTGGTCTAGTGTGGGCATCCGAGGGGGGGGGGGCTGCACTGATAAACAATCAGCGCAGCCCCCCCCCCCTGTCAGAAGAGCCGCCGATCGGCTCTTCTCTACTCGCATAGCAGAACCAAACCAGTGGCCTCACTTTTCCCAACTGCAATTAAAGCCTATAAATGGTCAAAATGTAAAATCATATATTTATTTCCACATTGTATTTCAAATATTTCTAGCCCCACGCCAATTAATCTGAACGATCTTGAAGTTTCTAAACTTACTTTTACACCTTTACTAGCTTGAATCTTGTAACATGAAAGGAGGAGCCAACAGTTAGGACCAAACTTTGGCTGTCCAGGCATTTAGACATAGCCTGAAATTTTGCCCTGTTGGCTCCCTGTTTGGCGGGAGCCTAAAATCTTGTATAAAAGTAGTATTTCTTCTGCTTCTATATTTGATAGCTTCCCTCTTCCAACTGGTTTCTAAGGAATCAGTGGGTGCTTGTACCTACCTCACCTCTAAGAACCACTAACATTACTAGCAGGGGCGGACTGACAACTCATGGAGCCCCCGGGCAATAGTAGATCATGGGGCCCCCTGTGTCCCCACCCACACGCAAGCCACACCTACACAAAGCCCCACCTACATAAATCATTGGGGCACACAGCAGGGCACAAGCACATCACAGGGCATGAGGCGCACAGCAGGGCACATCATGGGGCACAGGGCACATCGAGGGGTACACAGCAGGGAACAACATAGGGCATGGGGCACACTGTAGGACACATCACAGGGCACACAGGAAGGCCCATCATGGGGTAAAGGGCACATCAGGGGGTACACAGCAGGGCACTGAGAACATCACAGGGCATGGGGAACATCACAGGACACACAGTAGGGCGCATCACGGGGCACACAGCAGGGTTTATTATGCTGTACACAGTAGGGCACATTATTGAGCAAAGCATGGTGCATCACAGGGGGCACAGGGAACATTAGGGGGGTACACAACAGGGCATTGAGCACACAGCAGGGCAAATCATGGGGAATACACATCACAGGGCACATGAGGAGGTACACAGCAGGGCATGCGGCACATCACAGGGCATGTGGCACATAGTAGGGCACACAGCAGAGCACAGGGCACACCTTAGGGCACATCATTGGAAACAGGGCACATTTGGTGGTACACAGCAGGGGTATATCAGGGGGTACACAGCAAAGCACGGGACACATCACATGGCACATCAGGGAGTACACAGCAGGGCACAGAGCTGATCACAGGGCACACAGTAGGGAACATCATGGGTCACAGGGTAACATTAGGCGATACACAGCAGGGCACATCACAGGGCATGGGGCACATAGTAGGGCACATCAGGGAGTACACAGCACATCACAGGGCATGGGGTACACAGTAGAGCATATCACAGGGAACACAGTAGGTCACATGAGGTGTTACACAACAGGGCATGGGGCACATAGCAGGGCAAAGTACACATCACAGGGCATGTGGCACACAGTATGGCACATCCGGGGGGTACACAGCAGGGCACATCACAGGCCACAGGGCACGCAGTAGGGCAAATAGCAGGGCACAAACCAAAACACAGGAGACACAGCAGAGCACTGGGGTCCTCCAGACTCAGCACAGTGTCTATCAGGGCAGCCGGTGGGGGGGGCACAGGGGGACACACCGTGGGGGGAAAGGACACAGGGGGACACTGTGGGTGGGGAGGAGAAGACACAGGAGGACACCATTGGGGTAGAAGGCACAGGCGGACACTGCGGGGGGGGGGGGGGTGGACAAAACAGGAGGACACTGTGGGGGCATGGAAAAAACAGCAGGGGGACACCGTGGGTGGGTGGAGAACACGGGGGGACACTGTAGCCTGGGGGGGGGAGAAGGCACAGGTGGACACCGTGGGGGGGGGTAAAAACAGGGGGACACTGTGGGTGGGTGGAGGACACTGTGGGGGGACACGGTGGGTGGGTGGACACTGTGGGGGAACACTGTGGGTGGGGGGAGGACACTGTGGAGGGACACAGTGGGTGGGTGGAGGACACTGTGGGAGGATACTGTGGCTGGAGGTCTGGAGGACACTGTGGGGGAGGCCTGGAGGACACTGTGGGGGGACACTGTGGCTGGAGGTCTGGAGGACACTGTGGGGGGAGGTCTGAAAGACACTGTGGGGGGACACTGTGGATGGGTGGAGGACACTGTGGGGGGGCACTGTGGGTGGGTGGAGGACACTGTGGGGGGACACTGTGGCTGGAGGTCTGGAGGACACTGTGGGGGGAGGCCTGGAGGACACTGTGGGGGGAGGCCTGGAGGACACTGTGGGGGGAGGTCTGGAGGACACTGTGGGGGGAGGTCTGGAGGACACTGTGGGGGGACACTGTGGATGGGTGGAGGTCTGGAGGACACTGTGGATGGGTGGAGGTCTGGAGGACACTGTGGATGGGTGGAGGTCTGGAGGACACTGTGGATGGGTGGAGGTTTGGAGGACACTGTGGGGGGACACTGTGGCTTGAGGACACTGTGGGGGGAGGTCTGGAGGACACTGTGGGGGGATGTCTGGAGGACACTGTGTGGGGACACTGTGGGTGGGTGGAGGTCTGGAAGACACTGTGGGGGGGAGAGGACATGGGAGGACCGGGAGAATATCACGGGCCTCCTGCGGTCCTGTTGTGGCCCGGGCCCCCGAACACCACCTGTACTGCCTGCCGCCCACTCCCGCCCCCGCGATGGCGGCCATGGTACCTTCAGACTCCAGCAAAGAAAAACAGTGCCTCATGGTCACCCGATGCCCCTCCTCTCTTCTCGTCCGTCCCAGGTGATGTCATGTACAAGCACCTGGGGTGGACGGGAGGGAAGGAGGAGCCGGCAAGGAGCAGCGCGCTGTGAGAGGTATTATCACAGAAGCGTCCTGATCCTTGCCTGCGGTCAGTCCACCCCTGATTACTAGGTATCCCTGCCACTTAAGCAAAGGGAGGATATATAGCCATCTGGGGGTCCCATTATTATTAAAAGGGAATTCCATCAAGCCCCCCACCTGCAGAGCCCCAAAATCACTGGGCAAGAGTTGTCGGGAAGAGGTCCTTGTCCTCATCAACATGGGGATAAGGTGCTTTGCCAGGGGGGTCCCTCCTGGCTAGATACCCCCCATGTTGAGGGCATGGGTCCGGGTATTGTTTAGGAGGGGGGCTGTACGCTCATCCCCCACCCATTTCCTGGCAAGCCAGGCTTCCTGTTCAGGTTTTCGTTGTCTAATATTGACTTCCAGGGAGCTCTTTGAAGTTTGCTGAACCCCGCTTGAGCCAAACCCAGGGCAGTTTGACTCATCCCTAGGGACAAGTATTCACTATGTCTTATAAATAGACACCGCTGTGTCACACATTTCACATTCTTCTGAACCACAGAGGTGCTGAGAGTTGGAGTTTCAGGAAATCACTGCCTTCAGGTAGCAAGCTACCATGGGATAGGTAGTCCTTAGAAATTGAGAAAAAGCTCCAAAGCATGGAAATAGGTTTTTAACGTAAGCTTATTGTCATGCATCTGCAGTAATGTTTCAATGCCCTGACTGTCTGCTTACCTCTCTGGTCTGTGTATCAGCTTTAGGGACCGTTCTCTCACACCTGTGTGTTTAAGTAATCTTCTCTCAGCATGGCTCCGCCCCAGCCTCTAACAGTAAACAGTATATAACCCTAATTGTGTGACGGCTTCCCTGGGTGATTCTTGCCGTGTGCTCTAAGTTTGATTCCTGTGTATTGACTTTAGCTTGTTCTCCTGACCATCACTGTCTGCTTGTTGCCCCGAGCTTTGGCTCGTTCTTCTGACCATCCTTGTCTGCTTGTTGCCCCGACCTGCCCCAACCCAACAACTTGCCTTGAACCACTTGCCGACTGGCTCGCGCCGATATACGTCGGCAAACTGGCATGGGTGCGCAAAACAACGTACCCATACATCGCTGCGTCATGTGCGGCTAGCAGGTGCGCGTGCCTGCCATGCACCATGTGAGCATGCCCGCGGGTCCCACGGACTCAATCTCCACCGGTGGCCCGCGATTGTGGCACGGAGAGGCAGAACTTGGAGATGCCTATGTAAACATTCCCTAGCAACATGACAAGGATCTACGGCTCCCGGTGATCGAGAACAGTGATCTCTGTCATGTTCTAGTGAGCCCATCCCCCCTACAGTTAGAACATGCTGAGGGAACACAGTTAATCCCTTGAGCACCCCCTAGTGTTTAACCCCTTCCCTGCCAGTGACATTTACACAGTAATCAGTGCATTAGGGCGATCATTAGCCAGAAAGACAGAGCTGCAATCTGACTATGTAAACAAGACAGATCGTCGTTCTTACATGACGGAAGGCATGGCTCCTGAGTCTCTGCAAAGCAGGGATCCATGCCTTTAGAAAAAGCACCTCCCACAGTTTAGAAAAACACTGGTCAGACGCACATTTAACCCTTTGATCGCCCTTGATGTTAACCACTTCACAGCCAGTGTCATTAGTACAGTGACAGTGCATATTTTTAGCACTGATCACTGTATTAGTGTCACTGGTTCCCAAAAAGTGTCAAAAGTGTCAGTTCTTGTCAGAATGTCCACCGCAGTCCCACTTTAAGTCGCTGATCGCCGCCACCATTATTAGTAAAAAAATTCAAAAATGTCCCATGTAAAAAAAAAATGTAGACGCTATAACTTTTGCACAAACCAATCAATATACGCTTACTGGGATTTTTTTTTTACCAAAGACATGTAACAGAAAACATTTTGGCCTACATTTATAAAGACATTTGATTTTTTTCAATGTTTTTATATAGTGCAAAAAAAAAGAAAAAGCAGAGGTGATCAAATACCACCAAAAGAAAACTCTATTTGTGGGTAAAAAAGGACATATATTTTATTTTGGTACAGCTTTGCATGACCGTGCAATTGTCAGTTAACCCCTTCCATACCCCCCGGAAGATTTTACCCCCTTCCTGACCAGAGCACTTTTTGCGATTTGGCACTGAGTCGCTTTAACTGACAATTGTGCGGTCGTGCGACGTTACACCAAAACAAAATTGATGTCCTTTTTTTTGCCACAAAGAAAGCTTTCTTTTGGGGGTATTTGATCACTCGCGGTTTATGTTTTTTGTGCTATAAACAAAAAAAGAGCGCCAATTTTGAAAAAAAAGCAATATTTTTTAGTTTTTGCTATAATAAATATCCCCCAAAAATATATAAAAAAAAATATTTTTTTCCTCAGTTTAGGCCGATATGTATTCTTCTACATATTTAAAAAAAAAAAAAAAAAAATTGCAATAAGCGATTATTGATTGGTTTGTGCAAAAGTTATAGCGTCTACAAAATAGGGTATTGATTTATGGCATTTTTATTAAACATTTTTTTAAATTAGTAATGGCAGGGATCTGCAATTTTTATCATGACTGCAACATTATGGCAGACACAACGGACACTTTTGACACTATTTTGGGACCATTTTCATTTATACAGCGATCAGTGCTATATAAAATGCACTGATTACTGTGTAAATGACACTGGCAGGGAAGGGGTTAAGTACTAGGGGTCGATCAAGGGGTTAAAGTGGTAATTCCCCCAAAAAATCAAGAATAGTTTTCTGTGCAATAAATGACCTAAAAAAAATGAATTGGATAAAAACATTTTTTTAACTTACCTTCTTCTCCCTGTTGCTATGTGGTCCCGCAAAATCTGCCTCTTCCAGTGCCTGGGCTAAACACGTCACTTCCCTCGGCGCCTCCTCTCGCTAATGCTCCTGGGAGATGTGTCATCATTTCCCAGGAGTCAGTGGGCTGCGCCGAGGGCTAGGTTGCCATAACAACGGGGCGGGCACTTCCGCCGATGCCACCCGTTGTTATGGCAACCTGTATACTTAACAGCGCCGTTACGGCGCATTACTGTGCATGCGCGAGATCGTGGAAAGAATGGGCGGTGCATGCTGGTCGATCCTGCAGCACCGTATCCCGGAAGAGGATGCCTGTGGGCTTCACATGCCCACAGGCAAGATGAAAACAATCTGGATTGAAATTTATAAGTTTCTTTTTTAAAAGAAACCGGACATCGTAAATCAAGCAAAACGGAAAAAGTGAGTTATATATTTCATAATGTCATAATCTTTGTCATTTAGCAAAAAAAAAAAAAACGTTTTATACAGTGGAACACCACTTTAAGTGTGTCCTAGGTGGGTGATTCTAACTGTGGGGGGGATGGGTTTCTGACATGACAGCAATCACTGCTCCCAATGACAGGGAGTAGTAGATCCCTGTCATGTCACAAGGCAGAATGGGGAAATGCCTTGTTTACATCATGGCATCTCCCCATTCTACGGCTCCGTGACACGATCGCGGGACACCGTCGGACATCTAGTCCGCAGGACCCGCGGTGCATGGTCATGTTGTAAGCTGCGGGCACGCGTGCGCCTGCTAGCCCCGCCAATTAAAGGGGACGTACAGGTACGCCCATTTGCCCACCGCTGCCATTGTGCCGACGTATATCGGCGTGCAGAGGTCGGCAAGTGAATATAATTTGCTTTGGAGTTTAGAAGTACTTTTATATAGGTTGAGAAAAGACACATAGGAGTGTGGGGGAAGAGGTGGCATCCTTCATATCTTATGGAATTGTAAAATTCTAAAAACATTTTGGCAGGAGTTTGCCTCCCTACTGAACGGAGTAACAGGAATAATGATGGTACTTACGCCCCAACTAGCCGTTCTCAATATAGGGGTTAATTTAATCCCAAAACAGCATAGAGCCCTAGTCACACATATACAGTGGTGTGAAAAAGTGTTTGCCCCCTTCCTCATTTCCTGTTCCTTTGCATGTTTGTCACACTTAAGTGTTTCGGAACATCAAACCAATTTAACCACTTGCCTACCAGGCACGAACACCCCCTTCCTGACCAAGCCATTTTTCAGCTTTCAGCGCTGTCGCATTTTGAATGACAATTGCGCAGCCATGCAACGCTGTACCCAAATAACATTTTTATCATTTTTTTCCCCACAGATAGAGCTTTATTTTGGTGGTATTTGATCACCTCTGCGGTTTTTATTTCTTGCGCTATAAACAAAAGAAGAGCGACAAGTTTGAAAAAACATAATATTTTTTACTTTTTATTATAATTTAATATCCAATTTTTTTTTTTTTAAACACATTTTTTCCTCAGTTTAGGCCGATACGTATTCCTCTACATATTTTTGGTAAAAAAAAATCGCAATAAGCGTATATTGATTGGTTTGCGCAAAAGTTATAGCGTCTTCAAAATAGGGGATAGATTTATAGCATTTTTATTATTATTTTTTTTTTGTACTAGTAATGGCGGCGATCTGCGATTTTTATCATGACTGCGACATTGCGGCGGACATATCGGACACTTTTGACACATTTTTGGGACCATTCACATTTATACAGCGATCCGTGCTATAAAAATGCATTGATTACTGTATAAATGTGACATGTAGGGAAGGGGTTAACACTAGGGGGCGCTGCAGGGGTTAAAATGTACCCTATATGAGTGATTCTAACTGTGGGGGGAGGGGATTGACTGGGGGAGGGGACCAATCGGTGTCCCTATGTACAAGGGACACACCATCGGTCTCCTCTCCTCTGACAGGACGTGGGGGGGGGGGTTTACACACACCGATCCACGTCCTGCTCGATTACCGGGCAATCGCGGGTGCCTGGCGGTCATCGCGACCGCCGGGCACGCGCATCAGGTCCTCAGCTACGCGGCGGCGCGCGCGCGCCCCCTAGTGGCCAAAAAGCGAGCGCCGTCATATGACGGCGGCCCGCCACAGTAGCTGCACCGCTCCGCCGTCATTTGACGGTGGGCGGTCAGATAGTGGTTAAACAATAGTCAAGGACAACACAAGTAAACACAAAATGCAATTTGTAACTGAAGGTGTTTATTATTAAAGGTGAAAAAAAAATCCAAGCCATCATGGCCCTGTGTGAAAAAGTGATTGCCCCCTAAACCTAATAACTGGTTGGGCCACCCTTAGCAGCAACAACTGCAACCAAGCGTTTGCGATAACGTGCAATGAGGCTTTTACAGCGTCCTGGAGGAATTTTGGCCCACTCATCTTTGCAGAATTGTCCTAATTCAGTTACATTAGAGGGTTTTCGAGCATGAACGGCCTTTTTAAGGTCATACCACAACATCTCAATAGGATTCAGGTCTGGACTTTGGCTAGGCCACTCCAAAGTCTTCATTTTGTTTTTCTTCAGCCATTCAGTGGTGGACTTGCTGGTGTGTTTAGGATCATTGTCCTGCTGCAGAACCCAAGTTCGTTTCAGCTTGAGTTCACGAACAGATGGTCGGACATTCTCCTTCAGGATCTCTTGGTAGACAGCAGAATTCATAGTTCCTTTTATCACGGCAAGTCTTCCAGGTCCTGAAGCAGAAAAACAGCCCCAGACCATCACACTACCACCACCATATTTTACTGTTGGTATAATGTTCTTTTTCTGAAATGCAGTGTTCCTTCTACGCCAGATATACTTGGACACACACCTTCCAAAGAGTTCCACTTTTGTCTCATCGGTCCACAGAATGTTGTCCCAAAAGTCTTGGGGATCATCAAGATGTGTTGTGGAGAAATTGAGACGAGCTTTGATGTTCTTTTTGCTCAGCAGTGGTTTTCTCCTTGGAACTCTGCCATGCAGGCCATTTTTGCCCAGTCTTTTCCTGATGGGGGAGGCATGAACGCTGACCTTAACTGAGGCAAGTGAGGCCTGCAGTTCCTTGGACGTTGTTGTGGGGTCTTTTGTGACCTCTTGGATGAGTCGTCGCTGCGCTCTTGGGGTAATTTTGGGCGGCCGGCCACTCCTGGGAAGGTTCACCACTGTTCCATGTCTTCGCCATTTGTGGATAATGGCTCTCACTGTGGTTCGCTGGATTCCCAAAGCTTTGGAAATGGCTTTATAACCCTTTCCAGACTGATAGATCTCAATTACTTTCTTTCTCAATTGTTCCTGAATTTCTTTGGGTCTCGGCATGATGTGTAGCTTTTAAGGATCTTCTGGTGGACCTTACTGTGTCAAGCAGCTCCTATTTAAGTGATGCCTTGATTGTGAACAGGTGTGGCAATAATCAGGCCTGGGTGTGGCTAGAGAAATTGAATTCTGGTGTGGACAACCACAGTTATAGTATGTTTTAACAAGGGGGGCAATCACTTTTTCACACAGGGCCATGATGGTTTGGATTTTTTTTCACCTTTAATAATAAATACCTTCATTTACAAATTGCATTTTGTGTTTACTTGTGTTGTCCTTGACTATTGTTTAAATGGGTTTGATGTTCCGAAACACTTAAGTGTGACAAACATGCAAAGGAACAGGAAATGAGGAAGGGGGCAAACACTTTTTCACACCACTGTATTGATAGCAGAGAAGCTAACCATAACTTCTAAATGGAAATCCCAAGCTACGCCTCTTATTTCAGAAGTTATCCAGAGAGTTCAGACACAGTATAGTTACGAAAAATTCTTTGCCATTAACCGGTTCCCGACCGGCACACGGCGATATACGTCGGCAGAATGGCACGGACAGGCAGGAGGGCGTATATATAAGTCCCTCCTTAATGCCGTCCGTGCCATCGGGAGTGCCCCGGGAGCGGCGCGCTCCCATGCCGGTCGGGACCCCCGTGAGGGACACCCGCGATCGTCTCACGGGAAGGCTGAACGGGGAGATGCAGTGATAAACAGCATCTCCCCGTTCTGCCTAGCAACTAGTGACGCCGATCTCTGCTCCCTGTGATTGGAGCACAGATCAGCATTCACTAGCTGACAGCCACACCCCCCCACAGTAAGAAACACACCCCTAGGCATACTTAACCCCTACACTGCCACCCCCTGGTTAACCCCTTCACTGCCAGTGTCATTTATACAGGAATCAATGCATTTAAATAGCATTGATTGCTGTATAAATGACAATGGTCCCAAAAATGTGTCAAAAATGTCCGATGTGTCCGCCATAATGTTGCAGTCACAATAAAAATCGCTGATTGCCGCCATTACTAAAAAAAAAAAAATATTAATAAAAATGCTATAAAACTATCCCCTATCTTGTATACGCTATAACTTCTGCGCAAACCAATCAATAATCGCTTATTGCGATTTTTTTTACCAAAAATATGTAGAAGAATACGTATCGGCCTAAAATGAGGAAAAAAAAGGTTTTTTATATATTTTTGGGGGATATTTATTATAGCAAAAAATAAAAAAAGAATGCGTTTTTTTCAAAATTGTCGCTCTTTTTTGTTTATAGCGCAAAAAAAAAAAGCAGGGGCGATCAAATACCACCAAAAGAAAGCTCTATTTGTGGGAAAAAAAGGACGTCAATTTTGTTTGGGAGCCACGTCGCACGACGGCGCAATTGTCAGTTAAAGCGACACAGTGCCGAATCGCAAAAAGGGGCCTGGTCCTTTGGCTGCAAATTGGTCCGGTCTGAAAGTGGTTTTAAAGCATCCACTTTGCCCACATTTAATACCTGTTGGGAGACTTGGTTAAAACATTACCCGGCTGAATAGACTTGATAGCCAGACCTACGACACTTGGTGGTACAAAATGTATACTACAAGCTACATGGTTTACGCGAACAAGTTATACGATAAATAAGTTCCAATTAAGATTTTTCACTTTTTATTTTAATTTTTTTTCAAACAATTGAAAAGAGAAAAGACACATGGTCCATCAAGTTCAACCCAAAGTCAAAAAATAAATACATTTAATTGAAAAATATAAAACTACTATGTGTTTTGATAGCTATACTACAGGATATACCTAATAGGGATGGGCCCGGTGTTCGATTCGAACCCATGTTCGAATCGAACATCAGGGGGTTCGCCCGTTCGGCGAGCCCAGAACTATTTGGGCCCCTCGCATCAAATTCGTGTGATGCGAGCGGCCCGCAATGCATTGCGCCAGTCACAGTGCAATGCTGGCGGATGATTGGCCAAGCATGCACTGTGACCCTGCATGCTTGGCCAATCACAGCGCCGGCAGCGAGGAGAGCCATAATTGGCTGCAGGCAGGATGCCTGTAGCCAATTATAGCTCAGGGGCTTTAGTACACGCCCCATGGTATAAGAGGCCGCCGCGGCGGCGGCCTCGCATATTGTGTTTCAGTGTCAGCGTGTCAGTGTGTTGCTGACTGCTGACAATATGTGCTCTATTTCTGGGGATTTGTGTGTGCGTGCTGTTAGTACAGCATTGCAGTATCACATCTGGGGGGTGTCTATAGGTTGCCTGTGAAGGGGGGCAGGTTTCCTGTGCTTAGAACTGTCCCTGCAAAAAGTGTAATTTTTGCAGGAAAAAAGCTATTTAAAAGCACTCGCGGCTAATGAATTGATGGCTCCCGTAACACAGAGAACTGTCATTCATTGAAAAAAAAAAAAAAAAAAAGCGTGGGGGTCCCCCCAAATTCAATAACCAGGCACTTCAGGTCTGGGATGGATATTAAGGGGCACCCCAGCCAAAAAAAAAAAAGGCGTAGGGTCCCCCTCAAAATCCATACCAGACCCTTGAGGTCTGGGATGGATTTTAAGGGGAATCCCAGCCAAAAAAAATGGCGTGGGGTCCCCCTCAAAATCCATACCAGACCCTTATCCGAGCACGCAACCTGGCAGGCCGCAGGAAAAGAGGGGGGGAAGAGAGCGCCCCCCCCCCCTCCCGCCTGAACCGTACCAGGCCACATGCCCTCAACATTGGGAGGATGCTTTGGGGGTCTAAGACCCCCAAAGCACCTTGTCCCCATGTTGATGAGGACAAGGGCCTCTTCCCCACAACCCTGGCCATTGGTTGTGGGGGTCTGCGGGCGGGGAGCTTATCAGAATCTGGAAGCCCCCTTTAACAAGGGGACCCCCAGATCCCCCCCCCCCCTGTGTGAAATGGTAAGGGGGTACAAAAGTACCCCTACCATTTCACCAAAAAAGTGTCAAAAATTGTAAAAATGACAGGAGACGGTTTTTGACAATTCCTTTATTAAAATCTTCTTTCTTCATCCTTCGGTTTCTTCATCTTCTCCTTCCGTCATCTTCTTCCATCTTCTTCCATCTTCTTCTTCCTCCGATCCGCTTCTTCTTGCGCTGGCCTTCTCGTCCTTCTCGTCCGGCATCTTCTTCCATGGCGTCGGCGTCTCTTCTTGGGCCACTCCTCGCAATGGGAGGCTCCCGCTATGTGAGGCTTCGCTGCCTCTGACAGGTCTTTTATAATGGAGGGCACCTGGTGACCCCGCCCCCTCTGACGCACGGGGACGTCATGGGGAATTCCCTATGGCTTTCCCCATGACGTCAGAGGGGGGGGCGGGGTCACCAGGTGCCCTCCATTATAAAAGACCTGTCAGACGGAGGGAAGCCTCACACAGCGGGAGCCTCCCATTGCGAGGAGTGGCCCAAGAAGAGACACCGACGCCGACGCCATGGAAGAAGATGCCGGACGAGAAGGACGAGAAGGCCAGCGCAAGAAGAAGCGGATCGGAGGAAGAAGAAAATGGAAGAAGATGGAAGAAGATGACGGAAGGAGAATATGAAGAAACCGAAGGATGAAGAAAGAAGAAAGAAGATTTTAATAAAGGAATTGTCAAAGACCGTCTCCTGTCATTTTTAAAATTTTTGACACTTTTTTGGTGAAATGGTAGGGGTACTTTTGTACCCCCTTACCATTTCACACAGGGGGGGGCGGGATCTGGGGGTCCCCTTGTTAAAGGGGGCTTCCAGATTCCAATAAGCCCCCCGCCCGCAGACCCCACAACCAATGGCCAGGGTTGTGGGGAAGAGGCCCTTGTCCTCATCAACATGGGGACAAGGTGCTTTGGGGGTCTTAGACCCCCAAAGCATCCTCCCAATGTTGAGGGCATGTGGCCTGGTACGGTTCAGGCGGGAGGGGGGGCGCTCTCGCCCCCCCTCTTTTCCTGCGGCCTGCCAGGTTGCGTGCTCGGATAAGGGTCTGGTATGGATTTTGAGGGGGACCCCACGCCATTTTTTTGGGCTGGGATTCCCCTTAAAATCCATCCCAGACCTCAAGGGTCTGGTATGGATTTTGAGGGGGCCCTACGCCATTTTTTTTTTTTTTTCGCTGGGGTCCCCCTTAATATCCAATATTTTTTTTTTTATCAATCAATTTTTTTTTTTTTTATCAAATGACTTTCAATGAATGACTGTTCTCTGTGTTACGGGAGCCGTCCATTAACATTAGCCGCGAGTGATTTTAAATAGCTTTCTTTCATGCAAAAATGACACTTTTTGCAGGGACAGTTCTAAGCACAGGAAACATGCGCCCCTTTACATGCATACTATAGACACCCCCCAGGTATGAAATTTAAAGGAATATTACACTTTTATTGTTTCAATTTAAGCATTATTAAAATCACTGCTCCTGAAAAAACGTCCGATTTAAAAAAAAAAATGTTGCATTGATACATGTCCCCTGGGGCAGGACCCAGGTCCCCAAACACTTTTTATGACAATAACATGCATATTAGCCTTTAAAATTAGCACTTTTGATTTCGAACGTTCGCATCCATTATAACTAATAGGGTTCGAAAGCTCGCACGGACTTTAGGTCCGTTCGTGGGTTCTGGTGCGAGCCGAACGGGGGGGTGTTCGGCTCATCCCTAATACCTAATATGTTTACATAAATGATACAAATAACATATAGTCAGCTCTTTGAACACTTCCTGTTAGCCAGGTGACTCCTGGTATCACCGGTATCTACTTGGGCGTGATAGGCATTCCTCATCTGATTACATTTATATCCTGTCTGAATTTTTTTAATTTAGGAATGAAAATGAAAAATCTGTATCTGCAATAATTCCCCCCCCCCCCCATCCATTTTTCTACAGGGAACAGAATAAAATGACTGAAATACGTAAAGCTGGTCTAGAGAGAATGAATCCACATCTACTTATCTTGGCATTATAACGAGCTCTGCTGTGAAGTCATGGCTGAGATCGTGCTGTTCAGGCTATTTTTAAAGTTTATTCATTTGACATATATCGTTGGAGCTCCTGCCTTTGCACTTTCATTACCCTCACCATGACAGACCATTGACATTAGTGGTGGTGGACTTTAAGGAACTCGTCACATGTGCCAGCTTCGTAAACTAGATGCTGTCATCTTCTATAAAAATTTCCATTTGCTGCTCCATATATTGGTTGTCAGATTCAGATGTTGCAATGTCAATATTTTTTAAATTCCAAGTCAGAGGTCTGTGTAATTGGATTGCCTGGCCGGGTGCCTGTTGAGGAATCTGTGCCCCCGGCTTTCTGGGCTGAGAAAGATCACGATAAAGACTCCCCTACAGGGTTGTGCGAGTCTGCTGTGTTTGTTCTAGAAGAGTTCATCAAATGATGTATTATTTTTTTCTTCTTGGGGAAAAAAAGAAAAAGAAAAACTCAGATGAGTTTTTTGACAAGGTTTTTAAAGCAGTTAAATTTTCTTTCTTTTTTTTTTTTTTAATGTATATCATTTTTTTTTATAACTGGCAACTTGCCTGATACTAGTTTCCAAGTCAAGGCAGTGATGTCACAAGCATCCTCTAACATTATTGCTTCACAGTTTTTCTCCATACAGTGGAACCTTTACAAGCATAATCCGTTCCAGGAGAATGCTTGTAATCCAAAGCACTCGCATATCAAAGCGAGTTTCTACATAGAAGTCAATGGAAACGAAGATAATTTGTTCCTCATTGACTTCTATTGCATGCAATTCCCGCATGTGGCCAGAGGTGGGGGGGGGGCACCGGAGAGCCTCGGAAATACTTGGGACAGCTCGGCTGAACTTGGAAAGCCTCGGAAAGGCTCGGGAACGGAGTATTTCCGAGTGCTTCCGAGTATTTCCGAGTGATTCAGAGTATCACCGGCGCCCCCACGCCTCTGGCCAAATGCGGTACTGCATACCCCATTAGCTTGAATTTTGCTCATTTTGCGAGACAACGCTTGCAAACTGAGTCAGAATTTAAAAAAAAAAGTTGCTCGTCTTTCAAAACGCTTGTTTACCGCGTTACTCGTAAACCAAGATTCCACAGTATTTTTTTTTAGGTTTTTTTTGTAGGGGGAAGAATTTTTTGAGTAGAACTACAAACACAAATACAAACGCTCAAAAACGTGATCCTCAGGTGTGAATGCAGCCTAATAATTTTGCCATTTGTACTAATAATGCCATGCAAAGGATGAAAGGCTGTTCCAAGAAACATGATATATATCACATAATTCTAATAGAAGTTTTTAAAGTATTTGCCATCTCTAACTTCTTCTGCTAATATCTATTTCCCTGCTGTGAAACCCTTTTGAAAGCTTGTTGTAACCTAGCTATATCTACTACATTTTACAGCGGTATAAGCAACTTCATAATTTTGTTCATAGTTTATCACCTACAATTATTCTACATCCTCCTTAAAGTGGTTGTAAACTTCAAATATGAAATACTTGCCTTAGATCAAAGCTGTTGCAGTGGTCCCTGCACACCGCTGTGACCGGCGACATGTCTCCTTATTTGCTGGGTTTGCAGGCTCTGTGATTGGCCAAAGCCACAATGATGTCACTCCCACGCATGCTCGCGGGAGCCACCGGTTACGATGCAGCTCCTGAAGAAATGGCACGAGCGGGCCGTTTCTTCGGTGCGCATGTGCCAATGACATTTTCACATGCGGATAAAGTGAATATCAGTATAAGTTTAGAAGATATTCATGGTACCTACAGGTAGGCCTTATTATAGGCTTACCTGTAGGTTAAAGTGGTATAACAGAGTTTACAACAGTTACCATACCGGCACCGGGGACCTGAAGACCAGTGAAGAACTAGCTTGGGTGTGGATGGCACTGGATTCCTGGACAGATGGGTGTCCTTTTATTAAAAGTCAGCGGCTACAGATTTTGTCCAAACTGACTAAAGAATCACTTTAAGCTTTACAATAACTTTAGAGCTGTGGAAATTAACGATTAATTGCTCGATCGTTAATTTCTTTGATCGATCAAAAAAATTTTGATCGAGGACGATCCGCCGATTGAGCTTTGCGGTCTCGCCTATAGGAAAGGCCTCCGGAGCGGCGGCCTAGTAGCAGCACGCTGATGTCATCATCACCCGCCTGCTTGTGCCGTCTACTCTGCGGATGGGTCTGCCTGCTGTCTATTCCGGACAGAGCGGACAATCGGAGATGTGGATATTACGGTATAGGGGGAAGATGTGGGGAGATGTGAGGAGATGTGGACATTACAGTATGGGGGCAGATGTGGACATTACAGTATGGGGGAGATGTGGACATTACAGTATGGGGGCAGATGTGGACATTACAGTATGGGGGAGATGTGGACATTACAGTATGGGGCAGATGTGGATATTACAGTATGGGGGCAGATGTGGACATTACAGTATGGGGGAGATGTGGACATTACAGTATGGGGGCAGATGTGGACATTACAGTATGGGGGCAGATGTGGACGTTACAGTATGGGGGCAGATGTGGACGTTACACTATGGGGGCAGATGTGGACATTACAGTATGTGGGGAGATGTGGACATTACAGTATGGCGGCAGATGTGGACATTACAGTATGTGGGGAGATGCGGATATTACAGTATGGGGGCAGATGTGGATATTACAGTATGGGGGCAGATGTGGACATTACAGTATGTGGGGAGATGTGGATATTACAGTATGAGGGCAGATGTGGACATTACAGTATGTGGGGAGATGTGGACAGTACAGTATGGGGGAGATGTGGACAGTACAGTATGGGGGCAGATGTGGACATTACAGTATGTGGGGAGATGTGGATATTACAGTATGGGGGCAGATGTGGACATTACAGTATGGGGGCAGATGTGGACATTACAGTATGGGGGCAGATGTGGATATTACAGTACGGCGGCAGATGTGGACATTACAGTATGTGGGGAGATGTGGATATTACAGTATGGGGCAGTGTTGCCAACCGTCAGTATTTTTACTGGCAGCCAGTAAAAGACAGCCAATTTTCTTCTGCCAGTAAATGCCAGTAAAAAGAAAAGGTTGCCAGTAAAAAATATGGCTGTGACGCTCGACCCAAAGCCAGCCGAGACCATACAAGTGCCTGCTACAGTGTGTTCGGGCGGCTCTGGTGGAGGCGGTGTCTGAACATGCCCTGTGATGTCATAGTGCAAGGGAGCCAAGCAGAGCGGCCAGAGCCTTGTGTGTGGGTCTGCGGGATGGGAGCAAGGCAGGCGAGGAGCGGGACCATCGCTGCTGTTTGGACTGGAGGGACCACTTAGCTTGGAGAGGGACTGTCACTGTGACTCTGGAGGGGACGTGTCGTGTCGGTGATCTGTGCTGCTGCACACTGCTGTCAGTATCACTGTGAGAGTCAATTTCATGTGTGTGTGCCGCCCATTCTAATTTCTTGCCGTCTCAATCCCTGTCCCTGAGCTACTTACTTACTATATATCGAAAATAAAATAAGAAATATATTTTTTGCCTTATTATCTACCTTAAATCACATTGCGAATTATATATTGTACTTGTTTGCAGCCTAAATAGTGAAATTTGTACTTAAAACTGTAATTTTGTAACTTTTCGAAATGCCAGTAAAAACTTGGCGGTGTCAGTAAATTTTGGATGCTGTGTCAGTAAATTTCAATCTGATAGGTTGGCAACACTGGTATGGGGGCAGATGTGGATATTACAGTATGGGGGCAGATGTGGACATTACAGTATGGGGGCAGATGTGGACATTACAGTATGGGGGCAGATGTGGACGTTACACTATGGGGGCAGATGTGGACATTACAGTATGGGGGAGATGTGGACAGTACAGTATGGGGGGAGATGTGGACATTACAGTATGTGGGGAGATGTGGACATTACAGTATGGCGGCAGATGTGGACATTACAGTATGTGGGGAGATGTGGATATTGCAGTATGGGGGCAGATGTGGATATTACAGTATGGGGGCAGATGTGGACATTACAGTATGTGGGGAGATGTGGATATTACAGTATGAGGGCAGATGTGGACATTACAGTATGTGGGGAGATGTGGACAGTACAGTATGGGGGAGATGTGGACAGTACAGTATGGGGGCAGATGTGGACATTACAGTATGTGGGGAGATGTGGATATTACAGTATGGGGGCAGATGTGGACATTACAGTATGGGGGCAGATGTGGACATTACAGTATGGGGGCAGATGTGGATATTACAGTACGGCGGCAGATGTGGACATTACAGTATGTGGGGAGATGTGGATATTACAGTATGGGGCAGTGTTGCCAACCGTCAGTATTTTTACTGGCAGCCAGTAAAAGACAGCCAATTTTCTTCTGCCAGTAAATGCCAGTAAAAAGAAAAGGTTGCCAGTAAAAAATATGGCTGTGACGCTCGACCCAAAGCCAGCCGAGACCATACAAGTGCCTGCTACAGTGTGTTCGGGCGGCTCTGGTGGAGGCGGTGTCTGAACATGCCCTGTGATGTCATAGTGCAAGGGAGCCAAGCAGAGCGGCCAGAGCCTTGTGTGTGGGTCTGCGGGATGGGAGCAAGGCAGGCGAGGAGCGGGACCATCGCTGCTGTTTGGACTGGAGGGACCACTTAGCTTGGAGAGGGACTGTCACTGTGACTCTGGAGGGGACGTGTCGTGTCGGTGATCTGTGCTGCTGCACACTGCTGTCAGTATCACTGTGAGAGTCAATTTCATGTGTGTGTGCCGCCCATTCTAATTTCTTGCCGTCTCAATCCCTGTCCCTGAGCTACTTACTTACTATATATCGAAAATAAAATAAGAAATATATTTTTTGCCTTATTATCTACCTTAAATCACATTGCTAATTATATATTGTACTTGTTTGCAGCCTAAATAGTGAAATTTGTACTTAAAACTGTAATTTTGTAACTTTTCGAAATGCCAGTAAAAACTTGGCGGTGTCAGTAAATTTTGGATGCTGTGTCAGTAAATTTCAATCTGATAGGTTGGCAACACTGGTATGGGGGCAGATGTGGATATTACAGTATGGGGGCAGATGTGGACATTACAGTATGGGGGCAGATGTGGACATTACAGTATGGGGGCAGATGTGGACATTACAGTATGGGGGGAGATGTGAACATTACAGTATGGGGGGAGATGTGAACATTACAGTATGGGGGAGATGTGGATATTACAGTATGGGGGGAGATGTGGACAGTACAGTATGGCGGCAGATGTGAACATTACAGTATGGGGGGAGATGTGGATATTACAGTATGGGGGGCAGATGTGGATATTACAGTATGGGGGGAGATGTGGACATTACAGTATGGGGGGAGATGTGGACATTACAGTATGGCGGCAGATGTGGATATTACAGTATGGGGGCAGATGTGGATATTACAGTATGGGGGCAGATGTGGATATTACAGTATGGGGGCAGATGTGGATATTACAGTATGGGGGGAGATGTGGATATTACAGTATGGGGGCAGATGTGGATATTACAGTATGGTAAAATTGTAAAAACTGTATGTGCATTATAATTAATTGAAATTAGTTGATTAATCTATTTAAAAAAAAAAAAACGATTAATTGAACGCGAAAATTGTTATCAGTAACAGCCCTAAATAATTTCAGTATCAAACAGAAACTTTACCAACGCAGTGGCAAAACAAGACTCCAATAAGGCAAACATGTTGGTTTTTTTTTACAGGCTCAGTTAGTCTCTCTTGTAGAGGAAACTTCCAACCTGACTTTCCCAAATATCTTTCTCTCATATAGAAGACATCTTCTTCCAAAAGGCTACTTATGGAACATTGTGCAATCCCTTATTCTGGCCCATTTTAACAGGGAAACCTTCTCCATTCGTTTTGTGGGCCAAAATCTCCTACTTTTTCTCCACTCACTGTCCATTTATATTCTATCTGCAAGGGCCTAAAGTGACAAGCCAGCAACCAACCCGGGCCTACATAGTTCTACAGAAAAGCTGCCCTTTGCTTGTCTATTTTTCAGCTCATCTTTCAAAGTACAGGTCCTCTTTATCTAGGCAGATTATTTGTTTCACTGTTATATTACATCTTTCCATGCTATTGAAAGTAGAATAAGTTTTACTGAGAAAATATATATATATATATATATTGTTGTTATGAATACCTACTTTATACCTACTTTAAATTCATGTTTAATGTTCCTAGTTTGGATCTTTAGCACAGTGTATGCCAGAATTATTCAAGAAAGCAGAAAACAGCACCGGTAATACATATATACGCGTCTCTCTCTTTTTTTTTTTTTTCTTTTGAAACATCTGCTGTTCTGACACAAAGACTTGATTTTGTAGATGCTGGAACATTTTGAAATGATTTCCACTGCAGTGAGCAACTCAGAATGGAACTAAAAAAAGATTCCATGGAGGGGGGAGTCAATTGCACGAGACAGCTGCTATCTTCTCTGATACATTCATTAGGATTGTCCAAACATTAAATGACCGGCTATTGTGGACAGGTGACCCATGAGGAATCGTACCGTTTTCTCTGTATTTTTCACTACCAGAAAATAATTGTGCAAACATGGAAGCTGTATCTATCTGTTGGAGCTTGAAGCATGAGTAAATGACCATAGCAAGTCATTTCTTGAAGATCACGTTCTTCCTTTGTCTTTCGCTACTTACTGTTTTATAGATTTATATTTTTTGGGGGCTGATTTGACTTCACTTTCAATTGACCAGATGACATTTGTTTCATGGATGGATGGTCAATAATTCCAAAAGTGCCAGCAACTGTTATGAACTTGATCAAATCAATGCTCTTGTTATTAGAATCTACAAAGAGTGCACTGAAAGTATGAGCCCCCTGTTATTTACATCCTTTTTTTAGGACCACAACATAGAATTGAATTCCAAATCTCAATATGACTGTAATAGGTGTTTCTGATAAGCTCCTAGTACATGCAAGGTGCGTTCTCCAAACATTCTTGATACAAATCTAATTCAGACGAAGAAGCATTTCCACTTCCTTAGCCTTTTAGTGTACCAATAATGATCTGGTGGGAGATTGAACACATCTCCTCATTCCAAAAGTTGAAAAATCTATATTGGGTGGCAAACATAAAAATGGATATTGCTCTCATTTTGGCTGAAAGTTAATGAGAGACTGGAAGATTGCAGACCTGGACAGAACACAGGGTCCACTAGTTATCTTGTAAGGTTTCCAAAGGGCATTTATATTAGCTCACTATGGTCTAGGTCTGGGGTCTCCAAACTTTCTAAACATTCACCCAGTTTACTGTCCTTTTGACTTTAGGAGGGGCAGACAGTGGCCAGGGGGAGTATAAAAAGTATCAGGCCTGGTGGTCAGAAGAAGGAGTACTAGTGCCCCATCATTGGTGTCAGTGAAAGAAATAGTGCCCCATCATTGGTGTCAGTGGGAGGAATAGTGCCCCATCATTGCTATCATTGGGAGTAATAGTGTTCCGCCATTGGTATCAATAGAAGGAATAGTGCCCCATCATTGCTGTCAGTGAGTGGTATAGTGCCCCTTTACTGGTGTCAGTGGAAGGAACAGTTTCCAATCATTGGTGTCAGTGGAAGGAAAAGTGCCCCATCATGTGTGCCCATGAAAGGAATAGTGCCCCATTGTTGGTGTCGTTAAAAAATAATGCCCATCTTGGTGTCATTGGAAGGAATAGTGCCCCATTGCACTGGAAGAAATAGTTTTGCATCATTGGTGTCAGTGAGAGCAACAGTGGCTTGTATCAGTAGAAGAAGCAGTTCCCAAGGGTCAGATAAAGACAGACAAAGGGCCTCATCCAGCCCATGGGCCAAAGTCTGGAGACCCCTGGTCTAGGTGAATCTAAGTGGATACAAATACTGACCCAACTAAAAAGCCACTGTATTGGGTTCACTTTCTAGTGGTATAGCCCTGTTCTTTGTCAGTCAGAAGGGCCCATTACGCTGTCCTCACAGGAAACCACTCTGGGAACAAGTCTCACCAAATCTCACTACTAGGTAGTCCATTGGTGGGGAAGCAGATTAGAGTCAAGTGAATGCCATGCTGTGCTGGTGCTCGAAATCTTGCAGCTTTGGCAAGTACAGCCTGTGCCTGTCAAATGTTTACCAGGCAGCATGGGGTGATACTATCATGGAGAGGCTATCATGGAGCAATTAGGAAGGTTATTTGCTTCCCACGACATCTATTAGAATGAAAGAAATGTAAGAACACCCAGAGACTGTAAAACACTGATTATTTCACAATTACCTTCTTCAGTAATTTTTTTTTTTTTTTTTTTTTTTTTTTTTCGGATAGAGTGAAACTTAGTTAAAACTTTAGCCAGGTGTTTTTTTTTCTCTGTGACTCCCCATTGGGTAGATTTTCCCTCATGTCCTTTATCTGTGACATGACATAAGTGCTTGTGACAAGACCAAGAAGGTATGGACAACAATAAAACATTGCCAGAAGCTGTAACCTTTCTCCACTTGAAACCTGAGATTCCAAACCTTTTTTGAAACCCAACAGGGTCAGGATCTGTATGTAGCGATACCCCGCAAGAAGCAGCTGGTAATTAGGGTCTTCTGCTCTGGCCCAGTCCTATGTGAAGGCTCACCCTCATTGACCCCACCAGAATACCTTTTCTGTAAGTCCCCGTAGGCACATGAGAATAATACTCACAACCCTTTAAAAGATTAGCGAACTGTATTGGAAGATTAGAGGCCTAAAGTATAACAGAGGATATTGACACATGAATGTCAATCAGCATAAACACAATAGTAACTGTATAATTAACCACAGGGATGCTGATGGAAGTTCAGATTCCAGCTTATACTATGACCCCAAGAGCATAAACAGTAGCTCTCCTTATGAGATAATACACCGCAAGTGACCAAAAAAAATGGTAACAAGCATAGGCCAATTATGTCACTTGGAAGCTAGGTTTAGACCTGCTAGATGGGAACTTAAAGTCAAACACAGTTCTGCCCTTAGGAAAGAGTGGTTTGGAAAGCGTTTTTGATGATCTTCTGCTGGCTATGTTGGGGCCCTTTAAGAACATTGACACACAGGGTGGTGAGAGTTTGTCAATAAGTTGAGTATTTCAGCAATATATCACAGGTGTTGAACTTAATGAAAGAGGGAGCTCCTCTAAAGTAGGTACTTAGAAGGGGCCGGCCCAGATACAGCAGCCAGACACCAAGATGTGCACTGTTAAAAACAGTTTGTTGCGGGCGTGGCCTGCAGCGGAGAGGGATGGCAGCGTGATCTCTGAGCTCCGGATCCTACAGGGAGAAAGCGTCCATAAACGGCACCTTTGGACCCCGCCAATCGGCCCATTTACCGGCGGAACCACCCGCTACCATCAAGAGGACATGGCAACTAAAAGAAAAGGGGCGAGTAAGCCGCAACGCCTGACCGATTACTTCCAACAGCCGCGGCCTGGAGGTAGGCAATATGGCGCCGGCCCCGCACACGCGGCGGCACACAAACACAAACCCAAACCCAGCTCATCCACCCCATCACCCCTACATGACGATCCGATCGTCGACCAGACATCCCCCTTACCTCATTCCCCTACAGGGAGCCCGGCTAAAGCCAAACTAAGACTGGATGAGAACGGATGCAGCACAGCCCCAGGCCCAGCATCAGACTCAGGGGATGACACCAGGGAGCTCCCGGACTCAATTACGTCCTTCCCCACAGCCAACCAACCTGTACTGGATACTGTCCTTAAGGACATGCTAGTCTCCCTCAGAAGCACACTCCAAAACGATATGATTAACTGTATGCACAGGTTTAGTGGGGAGCTCGCTGCAGTGGAAACAAGAGTGGAGCATATAGAGAACAAGATGGGGGAGTATGCCTCCACCATTAATGACTTGATAGATGCAAACGACGAAAGAGATGATGAAAACGCATGGATCAAAAACAAAATCGCAGACATTGAGGACCGTTCCAGAAGGAACAACCTCAAAATTAGGGGGGTTCCCGAAGCTATATTACCCCCAGATCTGAGGTCATATGCCAAGGACCTCTTTTCCTCCCTTCTGCCTGACCTGTCCCTAGTGGAACTCACTATTGACAGGATTCACAGGTTACCAAAGCCATCACACCTACCAGATGCAGTCCCTAGAGATGTTATCCTCCGCCTGCATTTTTTCCATGTGAAGGAACAACTAATGCAAGTTATGCGAAAACAAGACAACATACCCTCACAGTTTCAAAATCTGCAATTTTATGCCGACTTGTCACAGCACACCCTGCAGAAAAGAAGAAACCTGAACACCATTACAAAGGTGCTCAGGAACCACAACATCCCCTATAGATGGGGCTACCCCACAAAGATCACCATTACCAAACAGGACAAATCCTTCACAGTGGATAATTTAGAAAGAGGCATATCCCTCCTGAAGGAATGGAGAATTCTCCCAGAAAACGACGAGAATAACGAGCACAAAACCAATCGTCGCTCACTCAGCCCTGACTGGACACCTATTACACACAAAAACGCAAAGTAGCAAGACTAACTGATCCTCCCAACAAGAGGTCCCAAATTCCCTGACACAAGGATCCGGACCACCCACTCCCTAGGCCAGAACTTTTACCCCGACTCGCTGGAGCAATTGTGAGCTCCATGTCAAACCAGTTATTGTCAGCCGTTATGTTGACAAAAGGAATAGTTGAGCTAATGGATATGCTCATATACTTGCACCTGACTGTTCCTCTCTTGTTTTTGCCGTTCTCTTTTCTTTTCTTTTTTTTTCTTTTTCTTCTTGAAGTGCTCAGCCCTCCACCGAGTAGCAAGGACCAGCTATCGAGCTCCACTCTTCACAAGTCAACCAGAACTCCAAGTGACCGACAAGTGAGTACCGTCACACCAGCCAATGATGACCCGGAACCTGATGTGAGTACATATACCTTACTCTATACACCACACAGCTTATGTCAACTAGGAAAAGAAACCTCTGAACTATGTATGCATACCAACCTTTTCCGTTTAGCTGCCACTGAATACCACTCCCATGGCCATACGCTTCCTATCCATTAATACTAAGGGGCTAAACCACCCCATGAAGAGGAAATCTTTATGGAATGAAGCGATAAGCAACAAATCTGACATTGTTTGCGCACAAGAGACACACTTTAACAAGGAATCTGCTCCTAAATGTTCCCACAGGAACTTCCCCCATATTTTTTTTGCAAAGGCGGACAAAAAAGTAAATGGGACAATGATAGCCATTAGAGATACAGTGGCATTTGCACTCCATACTGAAATTACAGACCATTTAGGCCGCTACATCATTCTGATCTGTGACATTAACCAAGTCACATACACCATAGTTAACCTCTACGCCCCAAACAAGCATCAACTACGTTTTTTTAACAAAATTATGAAAAAGGTCAACTCAGTCAAGAAAGGCTCCCTTATTATCTGTGGAGATTTCAATGTGGTTCCCGATCCTAGCATGGACTCAACCTCCAAACCAAAGCGCAAAGCTCAGTCCCTCCAGACTGCCATTCACAGGGAAGACCTCTATGACGTGTGGAGATGCCACCATGCAGGAGAAAAGGACTTTTCTTTCTTTTCCACTCCTCACCGCACGTATACACGGATAGACTTGTTCCTCACTGACCAGCGCACACTATCCAAGTCAATCTCTTCAACCATCAACTCCATCACCTGGTCGGACCATGCGTCCATAACTATCCAGATTAAAGACTCTTCCACGGTGGACTCCGCTCCACTATGGAGAACTAACTCCTTTCTCTTACAGCACCCAGATACAAAAAAAATCATTGAAGATAACCTAGCTGAATTTTTCACACTTAATGGTCCTTCTATGCAGAACAAATTTACCCTGTGGAACGCCCATAAAGCGTTCATCAGGGGGATCTTTATACAACAGGGGGCTAGGGCGAAGAGGCGGAAGCAAAACAAATTAAGAGAGATTACTGAGAAAATACGAAAACTTGAAATTGATAATAAAACATCAACCTCCATTACTCTTTCCAAGCAGCTTAACCAATTGAGGCATGACCTCAGACTTCTACTAATGGAAGATTTTGAGAAATCTTCTAAGAAACTCAAAATGTCTTACTACTCCCAGGGGAACAGAGCTGGCAAGCTCCTAGCCCACCAAATCAAAGGACATAGAGGGAAAACCAAAATCCCTTATATCCTACACTCCACAAAACACACAAAGATGCATCATCCTCAGGATATAGCGGATGCCTTCAGTAACTACTACGGCGCCCTCTATAACCTCAGGGATGATAAAGAAACATCACAACCCACTACCAAACTAATAGAAGACTTCCTGCAACAGGTGTCTTTACCAAAACTCTCTACCCAACAATTAGAATGTTTGAACACCCCATTTACAGCAGAGGAAATTCGGAAGGTTATAGAAACCATCCCAAAAAACAAATCCCCAGGCCCTGATGGCTTCATAGGGGAATACTACCAAACTTTTAAAAACATCCTAACCCCTCACATGTCAGATATCTTCAATGCAGCTGCCGCCTCTTCCTCCTTCCCCCAGGAAATGCTGAAGGCTGTCATCGTCACTATACCCAAGCCAGGGAAAGCTCCTGATAGTCCTGCTAACTTCCGCCCCATTTCGCTACTAAACGCAGACCTAAAAATTTACTCAAAACTACTAGCTAAAAGATTGATAGATTTGATGCCCCTACTGATCCACCCAGACCAAACTGGTTTCACTAAAGGCCGCCAGACATCTGACGCCACCAGGAGACTTACCAATATCATTCACCTAGTTGGTTCCTGTCGGAGGCCTTCTTTGCTACTAGCTTTGGATGCGGAGAAGGCCTTCGACAGGGTCCACTGGGGCTACCTCCTTGGGGTAATGGAGAAGTTCGGCTTCTCCGGACACATTCTCTCGGCCATTATGGCCCTGTATTCAGAACCTTCGGCCCAAGTATACACAGCTGGTGTGCTGTCAACCCCTTTTAAAATAACCAACGGCACCCGACAGGGGTGCCCTTTATCCCCCTTGATCTTCAACCTAATCCTAGAGCCACTAGCAACCCTCATTAGAACACACCAGAACATCACAGGAATCTCATCTCACGGTTCCAAACATGTCATCAGTCTGTTCGCTGATGACATAATTATGATGCTTACTAATCCTGAAAAATCCCTGGCTTCGGTGTATGATGTATTACAAATGTTTAACAAGGTTTCATTTTATAAAGTCAATGAAAGCAAATCCTATATACTCGGTATGAACATACCCGCTCACCTACAAGAGTCTCTTAGCTCACGGTTTCCATTTGTCTGGAGCAAAGATGGGATTAAATATCTGGGTATCACTTTAACCGCATCAACAAGTAACTTGTACCAGGCTAACTACTTGTCTTTTCTAAATGCCCTCCCTTCAAAGCTACAAATTATAGCTAAAACAGAGCTCTTATGGTCGGGGCGCCTAGCAGCTTTTAAGATGATAATCTTACCCCAACTAATTTACCTTTTTAGAACCCTACCCATCCCAGTCCCTAACACTTTCTTCTCCAAACTACAATCCCAGATCAATAAGTTTCTCTGGATGGGGAAAAGGGCGAGATGGGCCTTCCAAAACTCAATAGCAGCCAGAACAGCGGGCGGAGTGGGCAATATACTAGTTAAAGATTACTACACAGCATCGATACTTTCTCAACTGCGCACATGGTTTCCCAATGCCCCTAACCCTAGATGGAAAGAACTAGAAGAGGGCCAAATCACCAACACTAATCTTTTCAATCTCCTAATGGCATCCTCTCTTGGCTATAACACTACTGCCCCATTAGCACCCTCAATCAGGGCATCCCTACAAGCATGGAAAATTCTGTTGAAACAGCCGTTCACAATACCCCCTGTCTCCTCATTGCAGATACCTATTACATGTCTAGCGGGGATCATACCTGATCTACACGTCACACACTGGACAGAACAGGGAATACACAACATCTCAGACCTCATGGTTGGCCCAGCAATGAAGACATTCAGGTCGCTTCAACTAGAATATGGTCTGAACGACTCACAACAGTACAAATATATCCAGATTAGCCACTTTCTTCGATCCAACACCAAAACCTCCATCCAATTACCAGGGAGGGTGATATCATTCCTCACCAAACCCACATCTAACATTAAAGGAATATCACTATTCTATAACAACCTCAACAACAAACTAATATTTGTTAAAAATTCTAACATAACGGCCTGGGAGCGAGACCTGCATACAACCTATACAACAGAACAATGGCAGGCAGCCCTAAAGGTAACCTTTTCAGCCACCAAATCCATAAACTTATGGGAATTACACCAAAAAATATTACTTCGTTGGTATCTAACCCCACACATAACCTCTAAATTCAATAGCCAAGCTTCCCCAATGTGCTGGAGGAACTGTAATAGTGTAGGCACCCTTCTCCACACTTTCTGGGATTGCCCCAAATTGTCCCACTTATGGGACGAGATATTTAAAGTGCTAGAACTCATATTACACTGCCCTGTCCCTAAAAACCCTGGACTAGCTGTGTTGTCTTTGGGTATTGAAGTTATACCTAAAACATACAGAACTATAGTAACCCACGTTCTACTCAGCACTAGATTGGTAATAGCCAGACATTGGAGATCTCCAGATCCACCCTTACTAAATGAAATAATAATGACCACAAATATACACGCTAAATATGAAACCATGTTTGCCTCGTCCCTGGGAAAATTCCAGCTCTCACAAGACATTTGGAAACCGTGGAATGACTGGTTCTTCAAATATGGATCTCGGTATAGCTAACTCTATATATTATGCGATGAGAAGCTAGGCACTAGTTCGTTTACTCCTGTAACCTTCTCTCTCTCTCTCTTAACTCTACTTACTTTACCCTTTTTCCTTTTCCCTTTTATCTCTCTTGCTTACCCTCCTATACATTACCAGTAAAGATGTACATATCTGAACCTATCCCTGGTGCCTGTGGTGGGTGACGGGTGGAGCCCTCCCCCTATGGTACAGTTAGAACCCATTTGGGGTACCTGGGGAGGGACCCCCCTCACTACGGTAGGCTTCAGGTACACCTTGCTCATAGCACATATGACTAAGCCAGTGTACAAAGATTAATAAGACCCATAGCATATGTGTTTACCAGTTTAACAGAAAAAGATAAAGCTGTATAATGGTTTGCATTCTTCTTGCGGAGCTGTTCTCCCACATTGTTTATGTTATGCCTTCCTTTACGGTAACGTTGTATTTTATACTTGAAAAACCCAATAAAAAACTATTGAAACAAAAAAAACAGTTTGTTGCATTTCAAAATTTAGAGTTAGGATTATAGAAAATACCGGGGTGCCTTGATGGGGCTCTGTAGTTTACACATGTATTTGCAAATGTGTGCAGACTAAACCCCTGTTTTTAATGCATATTATTAGACGGGATAATTTGGTTGTTTGCAGGCTGGTCTGTAAGTTGAACAGGGAATTTTTCTGGTTTTGTTTTGTTTAAGTCATAATACAAACTTTATGATGCACCTATATTCACATGATCGGGAAAGAAGAAAAAATGTTTTTAATCAAATGTTAGCAAACAGCTAATCTAATCTAATTTCCTTGTCGATGCTTTGGACCTATTCAGCTTTGGGGGACCTTAGTAGTGTTGCAGATCTTCCAGCAATAGTAGCTCTACAGCTCCACAGCCAGAAAAAAAGGTTTTAGGGCTTATTCACATAGAAATATCCAAAATACATCCACATAAAACACAGGATCTTGCTGGCAGTGGCATTATGCATATAATGTTTGCATAATTTTTGTACAATGTTTATATGCATCCAGCACGCAGGAACCTTATTGGCTAGACATGTGCACTGACAAAAAATTTGTTTGTTTTTGTTTCATCAGTCTTTTGCTTTTTTCATAAATTTGAAAATCAGGAAATTCGGAAATCGCGAAAATTCGGATTTTCGCATTTCCGAATTTTCGAATTTCCAAATTTTCGCATTTTCCGAATTTTCAAATTTTCAAATTCTGAATTTCCAAATTTTTCGAATTCCGAATTTTTCGAATTCCGAATTTTTCGAATTCCGAATTTCCGAATTTCCGAAATTTACAATTTCCGAAATTTACAATTTCCGAAATTTACAATTTCCGAAATTTACAATTTCTGAAATTCCGAATTTATGAATTTCCGAAATGTACAAATTTCAGAAATTTGAAAAGTTCCGAAATTAACGAATTTGTCAAAATTCATTAAAAAACTAATTTGGAACTAAACAAATTTCACATGTCTATTATTGGCTGCTGCCTGTGCTTGGGCAGGCACGGCAATATCAGCAATGTGGAATCAGTGGTGCCTGTGTCCCTAATTACACACTCTTGGTCTGAATGAGTCATTGATATGCCAGTTGGTCATGTGCAAAATTACCTCGAACAATCATTCCTGCCATCTTCAGGTGCCACTGATTACACATTGTTGATATTGACATATCTGCCAGGAGCAGCAGCCAATAATGTTCCTCTATGCTGCCTGCTGTACACATGTAAATATTTGCACAAACATTTACATGTATGCTCTGTATAATACACCCAAAATGATGGCCTTGAAGCAGCTGTGTTTTGTTTTACGCAGAAAAACATTTTTGCTGCAATTGTAGCACCCTGCCCAAAACAGGTTACATTTAGTTTTTGGCTTTGCTGTACTCAGCTGAGCAGCAATTCGTTTTTTTGGTCTGATCTGTTCTCCCTAAACCTGGTGGTTGATTTCTCCTGCCTGCCTGCCTGCCAGCTTCCAGAATCTTACAAAAATAGTGCAGGAGGGTCTGCCACTGGGTTATGAATATGTATCTGATCCCAGCCAATCCCTGGGAAGGGGCACCCAGAAGGTATAGCTGTTCAGCTCTCTCTCCTGGGGCCTCTGGTCTGGAAGGCAGCCTGTGAGATCAGTTGTTGTCAGGACAAAGCATGTGTTTGACTGAGGGCCTACAGGAACCTGGCTTTAAAGACATTTGTGAAGGACATTACCTTAAGGAGCTGGCCTGGAGAAGGACTCCCTTTCACTGAAGAGTGTCACATGGAAGCTGGTTGGAGATGGCTGTCCTTGGACATGTGAATAGGACCATTTTTGCCCTGGGCTCCAGGTGTGCCCGTCAGGACCCAGGTTTGAACCTGCAACCTCTGCTGTGTCTGGCGGCGTCTCTTCTTGCTGAACCTTCTGGAATGCTGGACAGAAGCCTGGACGATTCCTTAAACAATATTGCCCTGAACCTTGTGTAGCACTGACCCCCGAAGGAGCTGCTGGTTTCATTTGGGCTTACCATTAACTTCTTGACCTCGGGAAGCCTGGGTTTCCCCAGTGATGTACGGGTGACCCCGCCCCCCTCTGATGTAACGCAGGTTCCCGTTACATCAGAGGGGGGCGGGGTCACCTGTACGTCACAGGGGAATCCCAGCTTCCCCCTTGCATTGTGTCAGAGGGGGGCGGGGTCAGGTGACGGAGTGGCCCGCTCCTCCTCTGCTAAGACGGATTCACTCAGTGTCTCCATGGAGAGGGGACGCGCTGCGCTGGACGTCGGAAGAGATCAGCCATCGCTGGGCCCCAGAGAAGAGATCAGCCATCGCTGGATAGCAAGAGTGGATTACCACCGCTGAAATTTGTTTTTTATTTTTTTTATTTTTAATAAAGGACTTTTCCCAACGGTGTCAGTGTGTTTTTTAACTATTTTTTACACTTTCTTTGTGAAATGGTAGGGGTACTTTTGTACCCCCTTACCATTTCAAACAGGGGGGGGGCGGGATTTGGGGGTCCCCTTGTTAAAGGGGATTCCAGATTCTGATAAGCCCCCTGCCCGCAGACCCCCATAACCACCGGCAAGGGTTGTGGGGAAGAGACCCTTCTCCTCATCAACATGGGGACATGGTGCTTTGAGGGTCACAGACCCCCAAAGCATCCTCCCAATGTTGAGGGCATGTGGCCTGGTACGGTTCAGGAGGAGGGGCGCTCTCTCGTCCCCCCTCTTTTCCTGCGGTCTGCCAGGTTGCGTGCTCCGATAAGGGTCTGGTATGGATTTTGAGGGGGACCCCCACGTCATTTTTTTTTTTAATTTGGCATGGAGTTCCCCTTAAAATCCATGCCAGACCTGAAGGGTCTGGTATGGATATTTAGGGGGAACCCCACGTCATTTTTTTTTTAAATTTGACCCGGGGTTCCCCTTAATATCCATACCAGACCTGAAGTCCTGGTAATTGAATTTGGGGGGACCCCCACGCTTTTTTTTATTTATTTTTTTATCAAGCACTTTCAATGACTGTTTTCTGTATTACGGGAGCCGGCAATTCATTAGCCACGAGTGATTTTAAATAGCTTTTTTTCCTGCAAAAATTACACTTTGTGCAGGGACAGTTCTAAGCATGGGAAACATGTGCCCCTTTAAATGCATACTATACACACCCCCCAGGTACAAAATTTAAAGAAATATTACAATTTTATTGTTTCACTTTAAACATTATTAAAATCACTGCTCCTGAAAAAACGTCTAAATGTTTAAAAAAAAACATTGCATTGATACCAAGGTCCCCAAACACTTTTTATGACAATAACTTACATATAGGCTTTTAAAATTAGCACTTGAGATTTCTCCCATAGACTTTTACAGGGTGCTTGCGGCTTTTCGAATTTGCCGCAAACACCCCAAATTGTTTGCTGTTCGGTGAACAGGTGAACAGGCAATGTTCGAGTCGAACATGAGTTTCACTCAAACTCGAAGCTCATCCCTAATAAGAACTGTGATTGCTTTTACAGAGTCTGAGAACTGGCTTCCCCCTTACCTCCAGCAATATTCAAAGTGACATTAAAGTGATTGTAAAGGATCGTTTTTTGTCATACTTACTTCCACTGTGCAGCTCGTTTTGCACAGAGTGGCCCCAAACATTCTCTTCTGGGGTACCCCGGCAGCTCTCGCGGCTCCTCCCCGCATCAGATAACCCCCTAGGAGAAGGGCTCTCCCGAGGGGGTTACCTTGTGGGCGTGCTCCCGAGAACAGCATTTGTGTCCATAGACACGAATACCGGACTCGGCCCCGCCCCCCCAGTGCCCGCGTCATTGGATTTGATTGACAGCAGTGTGAGCCAATGGCTGTGCTGCTATCAATCTATCAAATCAAGAGCCGGGACCCCGTGGAGAGAGGGAAAGTGCATCCCTGCCGAACAGATGAAGGGGCTAGGGTAAGTAAAATGTCTGGGGGGACGGTGACTGCCGGGTGTTTTTTCACCATAATGCATAGGATACATTAAGGTGAAAAAAACACAAGGGTTTGCAACTCCTTTAAAGGTTCACTTAAAAAACAAACAAAAAAACAAACATGTCATACTTACTGTGCAGTTAGCCCCAATCCTGCTCTTTTCGGTTCCCCCGCTGGCGCTTCTGGATCCTCTTCTTCAGCTAGTGCCCCCAATAGCAAGCCACTTGCTCTGGGGGTACTGGTACATGCTCACTCCCGAACCCCGCTCTATTCGTCCAGAAGACACACAAAGCCGTGGCCCCACCCTCACTCTCTCCTCATAGGCTCACTGGCTGTGATTGACAGTAGCAGGAACTAATGTCTCCTGCTGCTGTCTCAGCCAATGAGAAATGAGAGACCCAGGAGAAGCTCAGCTATTGTGCACATCGCTCAATCAAGAGGGAGCTCAGGTGAGTATTAGGTGGGGCTGTGGGGGCCTCTGCACACATAGAATGCATGAAGCTAAAAAAGTAAACCTTTACATCCACTTTAAGGCTTCTACTAAAGGATTTTTGCTTGAAAATCTGTCCTCCTGTAGCTGCTGGTGTTCTTGGAGTATCCTGCACCCTCAGCCCTCTTTCCTGTTCAATTACTGCAATAAATATGCAATGCACAAAAGGACATCCCCTAGGCAGAGCCCATGTTTGTTGGTGTGCTCTGGAACTGCTACCTGAGCCTGGCAACCTCTGGACAGGTAAGTGAGACCTGGGTTATTTACAGTGGCTCCTCTGGGAGTAAGGGCTACACTATATAAAGCTGTGTGAATGGGCCCATAGACTACTATACAACGTTGTATAGAGGCATAAAAAACGATATACTATACACATATCTTATTATGTCCATGCAAACAAGTTCTTAATCTTGCCAAGCCAATAATCATACTCATCTTCCTTGTAGGTTTAACTAAATTAAATACTGTATGTAGACTCTTTATTAGGGATGGGCCGAACATCCCGCTGTTCAGTTCGTAGCAGAACTTCCGAACAGGGGAAATGTTTTGACCCGAAAATGCGAACCCCGTTGAAGTCTATAGAAGCCGAATAGTAAATTCATAGTAAATCAAATTGCCCATTGTGAAAGCTTATATACAAGTAATTGGTCATAAAATAAATATGGGGTACTGGGTACTGCCCTAGGGGACATGTATAAATACATTTTTTTTTTTACAATCGCATTTTCAGGAGCAGTAATTTTAATTATGTTTAAAGTGCAACAATAAAAATAAAAAATTCCTTTAAATATAGTGCCTGGGGGGTCCCCTTATTGTGCCTGTAAAGTGGCACATCTGTAGCTTGTATAAAACATACTACAGCAAAAATTAAATTTCTAAAGAAAAAAGAATGAGTCAAATCCCATTTAAAATGACTTGCAGTTACAATTGCCAACACCCGGCTATTAAAAAAATCCCCCCAGTCCATACCAGACCATTATTCGAGCATGCAGCCCGGCAGATCAAGAAAAGGCGCCCACCTCCTGAACCATACCAGGCCACATGCCCTCAACATGTAGGGGTGGGTGCTCTGCCCCCCCCCCCCAACCCAGTGCACATTGTCCCCATGTTGATAGGGACAAGGGCTTCTTCCCAACAACCCTGGGCTGTGGATTTATGATAGATTTATGAGGGACACTATTTTTTTTTATATATATTTAAAAAAAAAAAAAATAAAGGACTCCTTTGGTTATACATTTTTGACACTTTTTTGGTGAATGGGTAGGGGTTTGGATTCCGATAAGCCCCCTGCCCGCAGACCCCGACAACCACAGCCCAGGGTTGACAGGAAGAGGCCCTTGTCCCTATCAACATGTTCAGAGCATGTGGCCTAGTGTGGTTCATGCGGGAGGGGGAGGGCACGCACACTTGTCCCTTCTTCTTTCCTGATCTCCTAGGCTGCATGCTCGGATAAGTGTCTGGTATAAATTTTGGAGAGGAACCCCACATCATATTGTTTTTTTAATTTTGGCATGGGCTTCCCTTAAAATCCACACCAGACCTGAAACAGGGAAGCCCATTGACAGCTGATGACTCATCGGTTGTTATGGACGCCACGGCTGGCTTCCCGGCCCCCACTCTACAACTAGCTTACACTGAGTCCTGATTGGGCAGCGCTCAGTGCATTGCAGGGTGTTTGTCGGGGCGAACAGCCTGCAAATTCGAGTGTTCAGCGAAAGGCTGAACAGACAAATGTTCGGCCCAAACTCATGCTCCGACCAAACCATTTTGGGAATTTTTACTGAAAATATGCATTTCATAAATAGTTGTGCAAATATTGTGCAAACTTAAAAATGGTCATTACTTAATTCTCCAAGGGCTCTGCTTTCAAAAAAATATATCATTGTTTGGGGGTTTAAATTAATTTCTAGCAAAAATGAAAATATTAACGTGTACAAAAATGTAAAAATTTCCCTGTAGACAAGAAGTTAAAATAGACCCACTTTTTACACACTAAAGCCTCATACACACGATCAGACTTTGTACAAACTTTCCCGTGGATTTTTGTACAAAGGGCGTTGGCCGTAAATTTGGATTGCATACACACGATCTGACTTTTTAGGCAACAAACACGAATGTAGTGATGTTTCAACGTACTGACGACACTTCAAAAGAGGACGTTCAATTACTCCAGTGACACCTTTGGTCAACTTCTGCATTGTTGTCTGATCTTTTGCATTGGTTCTGAGCATGCGTGTTTGTACTTTGTACAAAAGTCCGATGGTTTTGTGTACACACGATCAGACTTTGCTCCATCAGACTTATGTTGTCGAAAAGTTTGTCCATTCGCACAGCCAACAAAAGTCAGATGAAAACCGAAAAAGTTTGTCCGATGGAGTGTACACACGATCGGATTTTGCCTTAAAACAGCTAATTTGCATGTTTGTTGTCAAAAAGTCTGATCGTGTGTACGGGCCTTTACATACATTTACATTCTTACTGACTTAGGTCAGGTTTTCTTCCAGCTTGCTATTTTACGTACAATACAGCTCAACAAAAATAATACAAGTAATTGGTCATAAAATAAATATGGGGTACTGGGTACTGCCCTAGGGGACATGTATAAATACATTTTTTTTTTACAATCGCATTTTCAGGAGCAGTAATTTTAATTATGTTTAAAGTGCAACAATAAAAATAAAAAATTCCTTTAAATATAGTGCCTGGGGGGTCCCCTTATTGTGCCTGTAAAGTGGCACATCTGTAGCTTGTATAAAACATACTACAGCAAAAATAAAATTTCTAAAGAAAAAAGAATGAGTCAAATCCCATTTAAAATGACTTGCAGTTACAATTGCCGACACCCGGCTATTGAAAAAATCCCCCCAGTCCATACCAGACCATTATTTGAGCATGCAGCCCGGCAGATCAAGAGAAGGTGCCCACCTCCTGAACCATACCAGGCCACATGCCCTCAACATGTAGGGGTGGGTGCTCTGCCCCCCCCAACCCAGTGCACATTGTCCCCATGTTGATAGGGACAAGGGCTTCTTCCCAACAACCCTGGGCTGTGGATTTATGATAGATTTATGAGGGACACTATTTTTTTTATATATATTTAAAAAAAAAAAAATAAAGGACTCCTTTGGTTATACATTTTTGACACTTTTTTGGTGAATGGGTAGGGGTTTGGATTCCGATAAGCCCCCTGCCCGCAGACCCCGACAACCACAGCCCAGGGTTGACAGGAAGAGGCCCTTGTCCCTATCAACATGTTCAGAGCATGTGGCCTAGTGTGGTTCATGCGGGAGGGGGAGGGCACGCACACTTGTCCCTTCTTCTTTCCTGATCTCCTAGGCTGCATGCTCGGATAAGTGTCTGGTATAAATTTTGGAGAGGAACCCCACATCATTTTGTTTTTTTAATTTTGGCATGGGCTTCCCTTAAAATCCACACCAGCCCATTGACAGCTGATGACTCATCGGTTGTTATGGACGCCACGGCTGGCTTCCCGGCCCCCACTCTACAACTAGCTTACACTGAGTCCTGATTGGGCAGCGCTCAGTGCATTGCAGGGTGTTTGTCGGGCGAACAGCCTGCAAATTCGAGTGTTCAGCGAAAGGCTGAACAGGCAAATGTTCGGCCCAAACTCATGCTCCGACCGAACCATTTTGGGAATTTTTACTGAAAATATGCATTTCATAAATAGTTGTGCAAATATTGTGCAAACTTAAAAATGGTCATTACTTAATTCTCCAAGGGCTCTGCTTTCAAAAAAATATATCATTGTTTGGGGGTTTAAATTAATTTCTAGCAAAAATGAAAATATTAACGTGTACAAAAATGTAAAAATTTCCCTGTAGACAAGAAGTTAATATAGACCCACTTTTTACACACTAAAGCCTCATATACACGATTGGACTTTGTGCAAACTTTCCCATGGATTTTTGTACAAAGGGCGTTGGCCATAAATTTGGATTGCATACACACAATCTGACTTTTTAGGCAACAAACATGAACGTAGTGACGTTTCAACGTACTGACGACACTTCAAAAGAGGACGTTAAATTATTCCAGCGCCACCTTTGGTCAACTTCTGTATTGTTGTCTGATCTTCTGCATTGGTTCTGAGCATGCGTGTTTGTACTTTGTACAAAAGTCTGATGGTTTTGTGTACACACGATCGGACTTTGCTCCATCGGGCTTATGTTGTCGAAATGTTTGCACAGCCAACAAAAGTCCGATGAAAAACGAAAAAGTTTGTCCGATGTAGTGTACACACTGTCGGATGTTGCCTTAAAACAGGTAATTTGCATGTTTGTTGTCAAAAAGTCCGATCGTGTGTACGGGCCTTTACATACATTTATATTCTTACTGACTTAGGTCAGGTTTTCTTCCAGCTTGCCTTTTGTACATACAATACAGCACAACAAAAATAATTTCAATCATGTGTGCTCCATTAGAAAGAGATGCCAAAGAATCTCCTGTCTTGAGTGCCAAAGTTTCAACAGCACTTAATGGTTTATCAAAGAAGAAAGAGTTTAAACTTCAGTTTTATCAAAGGAATATAACGTAAAGCTTAAAAGGTATTTCATCTCAATTTGCTTAGCATCTGGCAAGATAAATTAAACACATTACTTACAATTACAAAGTAAAATAACAATTAACGTGACTAATTTAACGAATGTATACATCTCTTCATTCACCATATGGAAACACGTTAGTTACGGTTATTGGTAGCGGTGATAGCTCAGAATCCTGTTGAAAATAGTTCCGATTAATAAAGTTTCTTCATCAAAACACTGTTATCTAGTAAAAGTCAAGTCCTCTCATCCAAGGGATTGGAAAAAAAATAATTATAAAAAACAGTAATGTATAAAACATTCTAAAGCTAGAATCCAGCTGCGGTATACACAGAGATAGAATATAAAATGTTACTGTGCTACCCACCAATGTACTATATATTTCTGTGATCCATATCTCCTGCCAGTCATCACAGTTATGCCGCGTACACACGATCGCACATTCTGACAACAAAATCCATGTTTTTTTTTCCGACGGATGTTGACTCAAATTTGTCTTGCATACACACGGTTACACAAATGTTGTCGGGAATTCCGAACGTCAAGAACGCGGTGACGTACAACACGGTTGACGAGCCGAGAAAAATGAAGTTCAATAGCCAGTGCAGCTCTTCTGCTTGATTCCGAGCATGCGTGGAATTATGTGTGACGGAATTGCATACACACAATCGGAATTTCTGACTTGATTTTGTTGTCTGAAAATTTAGGATCCAGATCTAAAATTTTGTTTGTTGGAAATTTCGACGGAAAATGTCAGATGGAGCCTACACACGGTCGGAATTTCCGACAACAAGCTCCCATCGAACATTTGTTGTTGGAAATTCCGACCGTGTGTACGCAGCATTAGTGTTACGATACCCTCGTGATGCAGGTTTTCCCAGGGAGAGAAATCTAAGTGCCAGTTGGTCTTCACCAGAGCTTCAGATGGTAGAGATGGGCTGGAATTTCATCATAAGGAGACAGGAGTCCAGAGCTCAGTTGGAATCAAGCAGGGGTCTTGACAGGTGGCACGCAGAGAAAAGACAGACAGTCCAGATCACCAGCAAATAGGCAGTAAACTAGGCTGAAGACCAGAGAGTGGTCAAGTTCAGGTAGGGGATTGTGGCAGGTGGCAAGCAAAAGGTAGTCAGACAGTCTGAGTTGGCATCGAAGAAGAAAGTGAACTAGGCTGTAGAAGAGAGAGTAGTCAAGGTCAAGTAGGTGTCTTGGCAGGTGCAAAGAAAAGGGTAGTCAGCAGTGGCGGCTGGTGGTCAAAATTTATGGGGAACACAAAAAATTTTTGAAAAAAAAATCATCAATTGCAGCCACTGTACCATCAAACGCTGCCACTGTGCCCTCAAATGCTGCCACTGTGCCCATCAAATGCTGTCACTGTGCCATCAAACGCTGCCACTGTGCCATTAAATGCTGCCACTGTGCCATCAAATGCTGCCAGAGTGCCCATCAAATGCTGCCAGTGTGTCCATCATATGCTACCAGTGTGCCCATCAAATGCTGCCAGTGTGCCCATCAAATACTGCCAGTGTGGCCATCATATGCTGCCAGTGTGCCCATTAAATGGATCACGGGATCGCGGGACACTCCACTCACACCCCCCACGCGGATTGATCACGAGACACCCCGCTCACACCCCCCCTCCATGGTTGGATCGTGGGACACCCCGCTCACACACCCCCCGCGCGGATAGATCGCAGGACACCAGCGCCCATAATGCACGGGCCGCCACTGGTAGTCAGACTGTCTAGGTTGTTATTAAGAAGGCAGTAAAATAGGCTGAAAGTGAGAGAGTTGTCAAGTTCAGGCATGGGTCTCGGCAGGTTCCAAGCAAAGGGTAGTCAGACAGTCTGAGTTGGTACTGAAAAAGGCAGTAAACTAGTGAAACCCTACCCCCCCCCCCCCCAAAGGAGCCGCTTGAAATTGCCCCAGTTTCCTTTTCCCAGTAATTGTCCCACAGCCAGGCACACAATCACAGTCACTCTTTGGCTCAATTACAAGTCCAGGGGTGCTCTTTTGATTGTTTTATTGTGGCAGGTGGCAAGCAAAGGGTAGTCAGACATCGAAGAAGAAGGTGAACTAGGCTGTAGAAGAGACCGTAGACAAATAATAATAAAAAAATAAAAAAACACAGAGGTGATCAAATACCACCAAAAATCATTTGAAGAAATGGAAAGACCAAATCAAGTGTAAACAAAATTGTGTAAACAAAATATAATTCACCCCAGAAGAAAAGAAAAAAAAAGCTCAAAAACAGAAATGGTATTTATTAACCACTTGAGCTCCTCAATTTCCGGGAGGCCGTCATAGGACGTCCTCTCCTGTGCACGCTCCCTGCGCGCGCCCTGCAGGACGCGTGGGGAGCACGCTGTGATTTCCGAGTCACTGAGACTCGGGTGATCACCGATCCGAGTAGGGGGCCTGACAGCGTGAGAAGGAAAAAAAGCCGATCACCGGCTTATGTTAAAGGGACATCGGTCCCGAAAAGGAAGGAACACAGGCACCTCATCTGTGCCAATCAGTACCCCCTGCCAGTGCCACATGTTATTGCCACCTGCCAGTGCCCACCAGTGCCACCTATCAATGCCCTGCCCACAAGTGCCACCTATCAATGCTCACCAGTGGTGCCAATCAGTGCCACCTATCAGTGTAAGCAATCAGTGCCCATTTTTGCCACCCATCAGTGCCCATCACTACCACCTATCGGTGCCCATCACTGCCGCCTCATCAGCGTACATCAATGAAGGAGAAAAATGACCTGTTTGCAAAATTTTATGATAAAATATAAAAAAACTATTTTTTTTTTTAAATTCTGGCTTTTTCAATTAAAAAAAAAAAATGCAGAGGTGATCAAATACCACCAAAAGAAAGCTCTATTTGTGGGGAAAAAAATTATAATTTTATTTGGGTACAGTGTTGTATGACCGCGCAATTGTCATTCAAAGTGCGTCAGCGCTGAAAGCTAAAAATTGGTCTGGACAGCAGGGGGGTTTAAGTGCCCAGTAAGAAAGTGGTTAATGGTATTAATGGTAACTATTTGTGGCAGAAAGAGACATAAATTTTATTTGGGTGCAGCGCGGCACGCCCGCAAAATTGTCAAAGTAACGCAGTGCCGTATGGCAAAAAACGGCCTGGTCAGGAAGGGGGGTAAATCTTTCGGGGGGTCAAGTGGTTAAGCTTCCTCTTCAGCATTATGTACAACTTTGTGTAGATTATTGACCTAAAATTCCAATTAAATCATTAAATGAATTTTAATTCAAGGATATACGGTAATACTCCAAGGTGTTGAATACTGACACAGCAACGTATTTTCATTTGCAGGAACTTATTTTAAATTGAAAGTACCATTTCTGTATTTTTTATTTTTTTTCTTCTGGGGTGAATTATAATTTTTTTCCACAATTTTTTTACTCTTGATTCGGTCTTTCCATTTCATCAAATGATTTTTATTTTTTTTTTATCTAAATCCATTTTCATATGTGTTAGGTGTTGCCCTTACCCATCACCTTCTCACTTATTAACTATCACACCTAGCAATGTGCTATTCTTATTCTTGCCATTTTAACCGCATACTCTGATTAAAAACAGCAGGTATTATAGTACATCATAATGTGGATTCTTCCACTGCTAGATCCAGTAAGATATATATATATATATATATATATATATATATATATATATATATATATATATATATATATATTTTTTTCAACCAAATTCACGGACTGGAAAAATAATATAACACACTGGTTGAAGAGTAAAAAAAAAAAAAAAATAAAAATCAAGATAACATATTTCCTTCAATGGGGGGTCAAATGTCACCCAGATGCGATAATATAATTAATTTCTGTGACACGATAGTGGTTGGTTATCGTGGGACTAATGGAATGTTAACGATGCATGGGCTTTGTAATAAAAATCAAACACTTTACACATCATGTTAATAATAAAAATTAAAGGTCACTGTATGAATAGAATAGAGCTGAAATATCACTGACGTTTCAATTTGATATATCTAGCATGCAGGGTAATTTAAATTGCGTATTAAAACGTGCATCACAAAGCCTGTGCATTTGTAGGGCTTGCTATATATTCGCTTTTATTTTTTTTATTCTGGGAACGTTGAGCCTCTCGTTGGGCTTCTGATCTGTAAGAGAAAATTTCTTCACAATGGAGACAAGAGACACAAAAATCAAGAAAAAAAAACGTTTGCTGTATTCAGAGAACAAATCAGAACATTGTCACAGGTTTTGGTAATAAAAAAAGGTCAATTCAGACTATTTTAGCCATATTTCTAAAGCAGTAAATGTGAATGTCACTAGGGATGAGGTGAATGTACCTGGATTCAGTTGGAGGCAGGCTTGTAGAACGTGACTACATTTTGGGTGAGTGCCAGAAACCATAAATTAAAACCGAGACAGAAGTACAGTTAAATCACACTTGTTTAATAATAAAAGTAAAAAGAACAAACATAGTCAAAACATAGCCAAAGTTCAGTAACCATAACGGATAGTCAGCCAAGCCAGAAGTCAGGGATCAATGTAGTGGAACAGCAAGCAGGATCTGGAGCCAGAAGGGATGTCAGCAAAGCAAGTCTTTGAACAGGAACGCAGCAGATAGTCTCTGTGATGTTGACCAAGGTGAAGGTAGAGATCCACTGGGCTGAATGGCTTAAGTAGGCAGGACTGACGAGCAGGATATCATCAACAGCTGAGTAACTGTGGAGAGATAGAAGCTGGCAAGTAGCCCACCACAGCTAAGCGGCCAGCTCTGAGAAGGAAGGGCTGAGCCCAGCCCTGACAGTGAGGAATCTGAATCACACTGAGGTTGACGGGAGCCAAATGTTCAATAAAAAACAGTTTCAGGCTCATTGTCAAGAAAGACGTTCAGGTAATCCAGCTGCTTGTGGTAGACCTGTGCGCAGAATTCCCATCAGAAGAGCCAACTGGCGCACGCGGGTGCGCGATAGCGCCATGTGACGGCACTTTGCACCAAGAAGCTTATTTAAAGGAGTCTGTCACTATGCCTTCTTGCTGTCCGGTCTACAGCTTTTTCTGAGACCCTTGCTACTTGTTACCTACTTACCCGATTCCTGTCTACCCGGCCTGTTCCCGACCACTCCTGTTTGCTGCCACTCTCCGACCCCGGCTTGTCCCGACTACTCTTCTGCCTCTCCCTTTGGTTTGATCGCTGCCCGCTTGTTACCTACCCGCCCTGCACCTCGACTACTCTCGTGCTTCCGTTTGGTACCTGCTCTGCCTGCTAGTGTTGACCCGGCCTGTCTGACCTTGCCAGTGTTCCTGCCAAGCTACAGAGCACCTCCGTGCAGCCAGCTGTTCCAGTGTTCCTGCCAAGTTACAGTGCGCCTCCTTGCAGCCTGCTGATCCAGTGTTCCTGCCAAACTACAGGACACCTCTGTGCTACCTGTTGCTCCAGCTGTGCTACGGAACTCCTCCCGACTGTCTGCGGTGTTGCAGTCATCAGTTCCAGCCTGCTGTTCCTGCCAGTCTCTCTTCAGCTACTTCAGAAGTCCGGACTAGCCCCAACACCTGCCACCTGTCAGGCACTTGTGCTCCTCTGCACTCTTGAGCCCCTGTCTCCACTACCAGGGGTTCTCGAGCCAGAAGCATACGAGAGGCCGCTCCCTGCATTCTGGGCTCCATCACCAGGTACGTGATGCTCATAGGCAAAGGATTATCAAAAAAAATGGCATGGGGGTAGGCACTGTCCTGTGGGACATGCAAAAAAGCTATATTCGGCCCTTGTATATTCCTGCCACTGACACCAATGATGGGGAACTATTTCTTCGACTGACACCATCGATGAGGAACTATCATTTAAGTAGTGATTATGCGACGCTCCCTCTGAAAGTGACTACGTGATTGTAAATAGTGTAACGATACTCTTAATGTATAAAGTAAACATTTATACAACATTTAACATTGCAAAAATGAAGTGTAAACGACAGTCTGCATAGATATGAAAATCAAACGATATAACTAAATCATCCATGGTGTGGGAAAAGAAAGTCCGTAGGGATAATGACAGCAAATTAATTTAAAACAAAAGTGGAGAATCCACATAAACTCTTTCGCTGTGTGCACAATCACTGTAATGTCTTATCACCGTCATGCAAGTGTGATCCCACCACCTTCACTACACTTCGCTCACCTCAGAGTGTGGACCTAAGAACGTAAGTCAAATGCTCTTAGTCCCTCGCTGGAGTATGGATTTGCTGGTGTCCCTTTCCACTTGTCTCCTCAAGGTTGCAACACCTTCCTTGGTGGTGGTATATGGTTTGGTTGGTACCGCTTTAAGAGACCCTCGTTCCATGGGCGTCCGCACAACTTTTTTCAGGAGGGGGGCATTATATTAGGGTCACCATTGCACCGCCCCTTTTTGACAATGTCATTATCACATTATCATGGTCAGAGACATAGTACAGTCCCTAGGATAAGTAATGGATAATGGCCAACAGGCCCTCTTACCAGACCCAGCAAAACTACAGTAGTGATCCCTCCGGCTGGACGATCGCTCACTCTGGGTTCCCCGGGGGTGACTCTGGTCAGTAGTGTAGCATGTCTGTACCCTGGTAGTGGCTCAGTCTTTCTCTCTCTGGTGGCGCTGGGCAGTGTGGCTCTCTGGTGGAACTGGGCAGCGGGGCTATCTCTCTGGTGGCGCTGGGCAGTGTGGCTCTCTCTCTGGCTTCCGCCCAGCACACTCCTCGTTCTTTGTCCTGTAGCACTCTCTCCCTCAGCTTTTTTCCAGGCTGCAGTCTCTCAATCTCTCTCTTGATCGAGCTGTAGCCTCCTCCCTGTGGAAAATGGGGCCGCCAATCTTGGAGACTACATGTCCCATGATGCTCTCCTCTCCTAGTCTCCTTTGATTGGCCCTCAGTTATGGCCAATAGGGAAGGAACGGAGTGGGCAGAAAGTTGGGCAGGAAACCTGGTGAGAGACGCCGTCTCTTCTCCCTGACAGAAGAAAGAGGGGGCGAGCGGGGGAAACCTCTGACAGCCCGCAGCTCGCCTTTCTCCTGTCACAGCGCCACTGAGTTCTCTGCTGGACTGAGCAAGGAAAAGAGCTGAAGTCACACTACACTGATGGGGGGCTTGACAGCACCTTGATGGTGTCACCCGGCACCCCGATACGGGACGCAACTGTGCTGAATTTAAGATCTGATCCCTGATTCCAAGGGGTGCACTTTACCCCCCTTGCCCCTACCTGCAGACGCCCATGCCTCGTTCTCTATTCCTCTTCTCTCATATGTGTGATGGATATGTATCAAAATAATCCAAATATGTAATCAAAGGCTTGAGTTTTTGATGGCTGCCGTGCTAAGTTAGCTACTAGTTCTAGAGTCTTCAAGGTTTTTTTCTGCTTTGATAACATATTTGGAGTATTTTGATAGATATCCATCACACATATGAGAGCAGAGGAATAGAGAACGAGGGTCTCTTAAAGTGTAGGGAAACCCCACTATCATTTTAAGCCAAGGAATCTGCCATATTTGCCTCTGTTTTATCTACAACTACAACTTTTTTTATTTTCTTTCTTAATATTAGGGCTGTTACTGATTAAAATTTTCATGTTCGATTAATCGATTTTTTTTAAAATCGATCAATCAACTAATTTTGATTAATTATAACACACATACAGATCCAACTACTTTTAGCTGATCTCCTTGCATTGCAACTCTGCATTAGTCAGTGGTAAATGTGGTATACACTATATACAATCACCCGACACTAGTTAGTTTCCACAATCCATGACTTAACTTCACAGTTCACACAAATACGTTTTAAATTCAAACTATAGCACTGACGTAAGTCATTTTTTTTCCACAGTAGCGTGACAATCCCTCCACCTCCGGTCTAACTAATCACTCTCACCTTATGGCATGGACCCCTGTGCAAACAGGTGGTCATGCAAGCGGGTATCAAAAGGGTTAACAGGGACCATAAACTTCTCTCACGTCTCCTCAGATCTCAGCAAGGACGCCAGGTCATGGGTAGAAAGAAAAGATCTAAGTGCTCACCGCTTAAGTATAAGATTACATTTTTGTGTTCAAACACAAACTACTCACATAAAGATGATAAAAACACAGCATGTAAAGCCGACAATCGTGTTAGTTCTGTAGGGCAGCAGCGGGTGACGTCATGCGTAGCTCCTCCCCCATATGCTTTACGTTCAATCAGAACTTCAATGTCACTGGACTCCTCCCCCCTTCCCTTCGTTAGCAGCCGGAGGCACTTGGGGAAGGGGGGAGGAGTCCGGTGATGTCACCGGATCTCCGACGGAACTCCCTGAAGACCTGGAAGCCGGCGGAGAGGTGAGTACCGATCAAAAGAATTTTGATCGATCAAAAAAATTTAGCGATTAATCGAGGAATTACTCTTTAATTTCCACAGCCCTACTTAATACTTAATGATGGTAATATATTCAGGTAATGTGTGTAACAGTGGTATTACAGCCAATAGAGTTCACAGTTTTTTTCTAAAACAACGGTAAAGAGGCGCTAAACATAGCGCCGCTTTACCACCTGCACCCGCCCCAGAGTAAAAGTAGCCTTGTAGTTTTAACTTTGGATAGTAAAACATTTTTTTATGCCAGTAAATACCTTATACAGCCCACTTCCTGTTTCTTGTCTGGTCATTAGCCTAGGCTTATGACATCATGCACAGCTCTCTCTCTCATGAGAGTTTGCCAGGAAGGAAGGGGGGGTGAGTCATAAGAGGGCCAATGAAAGCTGCAGATATGGAGGCATGCCTCTGTGTGTCTATGTAAATCCAGGAAGTGAGCATGCAGCAGCTTCAGCTGCCCACAGTTAAAATGGCTGCAGCCAGACTCAGTGGAGGGAGATTTCTGCAGCATATTTGGCAAGTACAGAATCACAATATATATATATATATATATATATATATATATATATATATATATAAAATAATATGCAAAGTGGTTGGAGGGAAGCTTCAGAATGGCAAAGATGTTTTTATTATGTGAGCAGACTGCACTTCCTCTTTAATATCATAAATAATAACATGCTATTATTTTTTTTTACTCCAGGAGTATATAATGAGTTTGGCAATTCTAGAGAAATGCTTAGTGATTGTAAAGTAGACATGTGCAATTCGTTTCTTTTTTTTTCGTTTTTTTTTTTTTTTTTCCGTTATTTTCGTTAGTTTTCGTACGAATGAACGAATCGTTCGAATCCGAATAACGAATTGTTCGAATCGTATGAATCCGATTAACGTATCATTTGAATCGAACGAATCCGAAAAACAACGAAAATCCGAAAAAAAATAATTAGAAACAACGAATGTACTAATGAAGAAAATCCGAAAAACGAAAACGAACGAAAAAATTTGTACATTCGTAACTTTTATTTTTTGTTGAATTGGTAATTTTCTGTGTCCCTTACAATGGTGCTGCTAAACGTGCTTCGAATGTATTGAACAAAAATTTTTTTTTCGATTCGTAACTTTTTTTTTTCGATTCGTAATTTTTTTTTTTTTTTTTCGATTTGCAATTTCCGTATCTCTATTGAACAAAAAAATTCGTACATTCGTAACTTTTTATATCGATTCGTAACTTTTTTTTTCAATTCGTAACTTTTTTTTTTTCGATTCGTAACTTTTTTTTTTCGATTCGTAAATTTTTTTTATTTTTTTCGATTTGCAATTTCCATATCTCTATTGAACAAAAAAATTCATACATTCGTAACTTTTTTTTCGATTCGTAACTTTTTTTTTTCGATTCGTAACTTTTTTTTTCGATTCGTAAATTATTAAAATGTAATAATAGCATACACATTACATAAAATTATGAATTATGCTCGATTACGAATCTACGAATGTTACGAATGTACGAATAAATACGAATGCGTCCGAAAATTAAACGAAAAACGAATCAACGAAAAAATAAACTCTTACGAATGTACGAATTGTTACGAATACGAACACCGACCACTGACGAATGTACGAATCGTTACGAATCAATGGAAACAAAAAAAACGAAACTAAAAAAAACGATTTTTTTTCGGAAACGAAAAAAACGAAACGTAAATAAACAAATTTTTTTGTTGTGCACATGTCTATTGTAAAGGTGTTTTTTTTCTTTAAGATAACAAACGTGTTATGCTTACCTGCTCTTTGCAAGAGTTTTTCACAGAGCAGCCCAGATCCTCCTCTTCTGGGGTGACCGGCGACCCTCCTGGCTCCTCCTCTACATTGGGTGCCCACATAGAGAGCCACTTTCCCATGGGGGCCCTTGTGCAGGTGCGCACACGAGTCCCACTGCTGCGTGCTGTGACACAAAACATCAGGACTTTCCCCCTTGCCCCCGGCTCTCATGTCACTAGCTCACCCATATCTTTATGGACCTTTCTTTGTGCACTGGTCCAAATCATTTGGTGGAGGGGGGGTTATGGTGTGGGGTTGTTTTTCAGGGGTTGTGCTTGGTCCCTTAGTTCCAGTGAAGGGAACTCGGTCGGATTTTCCGATGGACAATGTTGAGGGAAACTCCGACCGTGTGTGGGCTCCATTGGACATTTTCCATCGGATTTTCCGACCGACAAAGTTTTATCTACTGCTCTCAAATTTTCCGACAACAAAGTCCTATCGGACTTTTTCCGATCGTGTGTAGCGAATTCCGACGGACAAAGTGCCACGCATGCTCAGATCACATTACAAGACCAAAGCTATTGGAAACAAACGTCACCACGTTCAGAATGATCGGATTTTCCGACAACTTTGTCCGACCGTGTGTATGCCACACCAGTGTCGGACAAAATCCGTCGGAAAAAATCCGATGGATTTTGTGGTCGGATTTTCCGACCGTGTGTACGGGGCATTAGACTGGGATGCCATTAAAAGTCATGTGCGTGTAAAGGCATTGGGTGTCCCAATACTTTTGGTAATATCGTGTATATGTCATTTATTTTTCCCATGGTTCCAATTTAAGTTTTTTCTTTTTTTTTTTTTCTTTTTTAAACTAGAAAACTTTCAGAACAGTTTGCGTATGTTTTGTCGACTCCTAATCTTTTGTGAAAATTGCTATTAGGACATTAAAGAGATTCACTAACACCATATTTTTTCATGGGCTCAGCCTTTCCGAAAATCCACTAATAGCTTCTGCATGGATTTAATTACCAAACAACTGTGTTAACTATCGAAAAATGTCATCACTGACCAATAATTTGAAACTATTAAACCCGTTATTCGTCATACAAATGTCTTATTACCTTGCTACAGTCTTTGTTCATAATTTGGAATGCTGCTATTCAGTTTTTACACCGACGTCGATAAATTGTCCGGGGGGAAAAAAAAAAAAAATTCTCAATCACTGGTGGAAAAACAGTCCATTAAAATTACAAAAGCTCCCCGAGGACTAATTAATATTGGGAACAGTAGCCAAGACTAAGCATTCGTTTGATGTGGCTTACAGAGGCGTAAACTGCGCCGCATTAATAAGTCTTGTAAATATTGTAAAAATGTCAGTGCAAAATGAAGTGGTTCAATACCAGTTTTGAGCTGAACAGAGTTTCTAAAAAATGAATTAATATGTGTTAGAGCAGCACTGGAATGTATGTATACTCATATTGACTATGAAAGTGTTAACTTTAGCATATATCAAAGAAGGTTACTGCACTAATTGCCGGGTGGGCTTACAGGTTCATCTCCATGGTGTGAGAAAAAAGTAATTTAAAAGTACTTGCGGCTATAATGAATTGTCAGTCCCGGCAATACAGACAAAATAAGTTATAGAAAAAAATGGCATGGGATCCCCCCAGTCCATTACCAGGCCCTTTGGGTCTGGTATGAATATTAAGGGGAACCTCAAACCAAAATAAAAAGAAAATTGCGTGGGGGTCTCCCCAAATTCCACACCAGGCCCTTCAGGTCTGGTATGGATATTAAGGGGAACCCCTTGCCAAAATTTAAAAAAAAATGGCGTGGGGGTCCCCCCAAAAATCCATACTAGACCCTTATCCAAGCACGTAACCTGGCAGGCCGCAGGAAAAGAGGGGGGATGAGAGAGCGCCCCCTCCTCCTGAACCGTACCAGGCCCATGCCCTCAACATGGGGAGGGTGCTTTTGGTTAGCCCCCAAAGCACCTTGTCCCCATGTTGATGGGGACAAGGGCCTCATCCCCACAACCCTTGCCCGGTGGTTGTGGGGGTCTGCAGGCGGAGGGGCTTATGGGAATCTGGAAGCCCCCTTTAACAAGGGGACCCCCAGATTCCGGCCTCCCCCTGAGTGAAATGGTAATGGGGTACAAATGTACCCCTACCATTTCACCAAAAAAGTGTCAAAATGGTACAAAAGACAAGACACAGCTTGGGACAAGTCCTTTATTGGTCCGTTTTTCATGTTCGTGTCCCATAGACTTTAACGGTGTTTGTGTGTTCTGCCGACTTTTTTGCCTGTTCGGTATGTTCTGGTGCGTACCAAACCGGGGGAAGTTCGGTCCATCCCTAGTTGCTAGGGGTTCCTAGAGCTGTGGCCATTTGATCTCCCATCTCAGGGTGCCTGCATAGTTCTAATGCCACTTGACAGAGCCAGCAGCATGACACCAATGATATTTTTAACAGTCTGCAAGGGTGGCATTCTGACCACCAATGTTTCAGGAACCAAATCTGAACCTGCAACCTCTGCTGTGTCGAGCAGTATCTTTTCTTGCTGAGCCAACTGAGATGCTGGACAGCTCCCTGCCTGATTCCCTAGACAACTTTGTCTTATGTCTTGTTTCTCTTTAACCTTGCACCCTCTGCTCCTCCCATAACCTTCCTATTTAAGCCATTCCTTTGCACTTACTGTTTGCCAGATTATTGTGCTCTTTCCAGCCAACATCTCGCTCCTTTCACTCCTGCTGCATTCTACGTATATCTTCGTTACTACTTGTTACTGACCTTTGCTAGTTCCTCAATTACGCTTTTGTTTAAACCCAGCCTATAACTACTACATACTGCGCTTTGGCTTGTTTACTGATTGTTCTATTTCTTGATCCTTACCTGTATCTGCTACTGGACCCCTGCTTGCTCACCACTTGGTGGGGGAATCCTGAGGACCGCGACCTGGTAACAGCAAAGCTCATCTCCACCATCAGGAGCTCCGATTAATTCCCCTTTAGTGGCTTAGACCCTGGACCAGTGGCAGCTGGTGGTATTTTTTTTTTTTTTTTGGGGGGGTGGCAAACAATTCACCCACAGTCACCCCCTCACTGGTTGGTTGGTCACCAGCCCCGCACTTACCCCATCTAGGTCACAGGCAGCACTTCCTCCAGGTGGCGGTTTCCCCTGCATCTCCTCCTCCTCAGCATCACGGCCGCTTCCAACATTCGTCTCCTCCCTCCTCCTCCTAGGGAGCCAATACTATTGCTTCTCAGGACCCACTTCCTTATTGGCCGGGAGAAGAATTAAGGAGACAATAGTGAATATTAATTTGCTTTTGTCACTCAACTAATCTAATCTACACGCATGCATGGTTTCCAATTTTTTTTTTTTTTTAGAAGCAAATGATTAGACCCGAGGCTCTAAATGGCTTTAAAAAGGGTGGGCTTGGGTGCAGAGCACTGCGCTCCAAGCCCACCCTTTTTTAAAGCCATTTAGAGCCTCGGGGTCTAATCATTTGCTTCTAAAAAAAAAAAAAAAAAACATTGGAAACCATGCATGCGTGTAGATTAGGGGCTGGGGGCATGGATTAGGGGGGCAGTGCCCCTACGCCCCATATGGATGGGCCGCCACTGCCCCAGGCCTTTGGTAAGCACGTGTCATATGTGACCTGCTTGTATATCTATCCTGCTGGTTGGTGGGTGCTTATCTACTGCTATAGCTACTGATCTCTGAGCCTGACCCCTGACTGTGACAGAATGTAAGAGGAGCATTTGTCCCACTGACCACCAATGTAAGGGACATTTTTCCCAATGACCCCAATTTATTAATTTTAGCTGGGATTCCCTGAGACCTGAAAATCATTTTCAGGGTTCCTCTTGGGTAGAAAAGGTTGAGAAATGGTGTTCTAGAGGGATCCCACAGGTGTGGTATATGCATAGTTAAAACATACACAGTTCTAAGCTGAACTCCTGTAACTATTGTGGTAGTGTGGTACCCCACCAGCAGAATGATGCAGGATTCTCAACCAGGCAGGTTGAGGGGCTCCAGGGTATTTGCTTATTTAGGAGGAAACTGGCTTTTCAGTTTCCTCATTGTTTATTAAAATCCACTTTGGGACCTGGAGCCTGGGGATTTCGTAGCGATCCGGGTGAGATGAAATCCCCAGTCCTGGATCCAGGTTTTGAGATCCACCAGCACACCGACTGGTCAGGTGTGTGCTGGGCTATTTGTAGACACCTGACCATGGTTCTGGGCTCACCCTCCCGAGGAGTCCAGGCTTTTAAGGGAGAACCCAGAGAGTGCAGGTGTGCACGGAAATAGCCAGAGACCTGAGTCTGAGGTTGCTGACAGTAGTCAGGAGAGCTCCATGTGGGAGCCTGAGCAGTGATGCATCTGCTGCTGAAGAGAGCCAGGTGGCTTGGTATTTTTGCAATGGTGCAGGTGTAAGCCAGGAGGCTGAATATCCTTTTATTTATTGCTGGCATTGAATGCCCCCCTGCGAGGGGAAACACCTTTGTTTTCATTTATGGAACTTTGTTTTCTTTTTTTATTTCTTTTAATAAAAGTGGGCCAACAAGCCCTTAAACTGGCGTTGACTCTGCTCACTGGTGTGCTCTACACAGACGCTAAAGAACCCCCAATATTACACTATGTACAAAATGCCATAGTTGGAATTCTTCTTTAACAGTTTTGAGTCACCAGCCAAAAGGCTACTTGTGCTGGGTTTCCATTGCACAGTGTTTTGTATTGGTTAGTTCTTCACATTTATAGAGAGATTTTGAGAACTGAATGGGATGTCTATGAAAATAACCAATTTCTCTAATCTTCAGGTTCTGACTGGTTGGCGCTCGGAAAGCAGGAATTTAACACAGAGTCAGAAACGTCAAGCAAAACAGCTTTAATCTAAGAGCTGTACTTTTAGAAAACTCTAGGATTATATTTATTATACTTTTGCAACTTTCAATATAAAACTGTCAATAAAGTGGATTGGGCAGTGGATCAAACCTACAAACCAGGGTTTGAGTATAAATCAAGCACATCACCAGTGAAGCTAATTTTTAAATGACAGCTTTTCTCTAATCCGGAACATAGTCTGAAAGTACTCATCCCCCTCCTTCTGCCCCATTGGGTCATTTTATTGCATTCTTCTGACTCAAGTCTAGTCTCTTCCCAGTCTGTTTTATTATATTCAATTTAAAATTATTTTACTTCTCACCCCACCAAAAGAAATGTT